>CM070496.1:9028263-9045763 GCA_036324585.1 Champsocephalus esox | reverse complement strand
CCTAATACAATGACACTAGGCGCATTCACACCGCAGTACTTTTCCCACAAAGGTTCATGAGAACTTAGTTCATGAGAACTCTTTTGTCGCGTTCACACCAAAAAGAGCCGGTACTAAAATGAGTTAATGCGAACCTTTTTACCCCCTTTTCAGTCGACTTTCGTGGGAGAAAAAGGTTCCGATGTCTGATTGGCTGGGCGGATTGCAAACCACGCCCCGTAAAACTCCCAAAAAGTGTTGTGAAGCCGCCATTTTATTATCCTCGCATTAGCATTATTAGCATGAGCATTAGCCCAGCGCAGAAACGCAGAGAGACTAACTTATGGCAACAGAAAATAAAACATGGGAGCGGTGGAGATGAGGAGGTGTCGGCGTTCTGGCGATTTACTCGGAAGGCTTCAGTAGAAGCTGCTGGGACTCCCAGCAGCTTCTACTGAAGCCTTCCCCAACTCCGGGGACTTCCGGCCGGGGACTTTGGGCGGCAGTATACGCCGTGAAGTGGTTTGCGGCCTGCCAGTAAGCCCAAAGCAGAAGAAGAAGAAGTGACGTCAGCGGCTTCATTTGCCTAATCCTCCCCCAGGGACTTATTCCGGTGTGAACGCGATCTGTACTTAGTTCAGGACTAAAGAGTTCGCATGAACTAAGTTCTCATGAACCTTTGTGGGAAAAGTACTGCGGTGTGAATGCGCCTACTCTCAGAGAAAATGCTCCAAAAGTCAGGAGTTGTAACAACCAGGACTTTCCTTTCTCCCAAGATAAAATGATTGGTGCTACTCAACGTTGACTTATTTCAAGCTACGTAACCTACTTTATTTGCATCTTTATTATAACCAAGATAACAAACGTGCTTTTTTAACCGCCATGTTTTCCTTGCCAAGCAGTTTTGTTGCAAGTGGTAACTCATGTGTTTATGTGATACTAATGAGTTGGGAATAAGAACGGGTTGGGGTTAGAGGATTACAAATGAAAGAGCATCCTCCATATTGCCTAGTTCCTCCCCTTGATTCCTTTGCCTAGGGAAGCTCGAGTCAGACTTGAGTCTCCAGAACTCCTTCCTCGCTGCTCCAATGCTCTGCTTCATTATTTTCAAGCTGTTCAGGCATGAATAAGGCTCACAGCAACCTCTGGCTTTATTTGAATTCAATCGATCTACTCTTGATTACGCCGCTGAAAATTGTGTCCACGCATAACAACATCACACCCTCAATTTGTTCTAACAAGCGGTACGATGAAAAAAACCCAACACTGGCTTTCACATGCAAATAACATGACGGAGCCTACTGCACATAGAAAGGAAGATACACTGTTGCAGGGACATGTGGGCAGATAAACAGAGAAGTCTCTAAAAGCAGACACACACACACACACACACACACACACACACACACACACAGAAAGGAACTTCAAACAAAGGCTCATTAGACAACATGCAGAGAAATAAGGAGAGGAAATGTTTAATAGCTCACGGTCTCAAAACAACTGTTGAAAATACTAATGCTTTAATCATGACATCTGTGTGTGTGTGATTGTTTTCTTTGACATCTTGCTCAGGACAGGAAAACATAATAATTGAGGCTGCTAGTTATTCAAACAAGAGGAAAGTTGAAGGATTAGATACATAAAAAGTGTAATATCTTTATAAAGATGTCGGTAAAATAATGTGTCCCATCTTCTATTTATGTTTTCTAGTCTGTTGTGAACATAAATAATGTATCAACATGTGAAAGTGGGTTACTCCAGCCTTCAAGACTATTTTCAGTCCTTACTCGACTACAATTTGATAAATAATTCAAAGGATTTATTTGCCACCAAATTAAGTTTGGGAAAATCCGCTTCAGTTACACATGAATCCAGGGTGGCGGTCGGATAGTCCAAAAATCAGCTCCTAACGTCTAACCCTATCGTCTATTCCTTGACCTCTGAGTGAAACGTCACGGGGTTAAGGGATAGTGGATAGGAGAATGCAAAAGGACTTAGGAGAAGAGACTGCGGTGCTTTGAGAATCCGACTGCACTTTCACTATCCGACGTGTTTATGATGCGCCAGCGGAGGTCATGCGTCTGCTGCTGTGGGGTATACAAAGTCATTCAAACTAGCTGCACCTTTACCAGCTTTGAGAACACTTTCATGATCAATCATTATAAAACATATATATATTATTCTGAAATGGACCAATCTGCACAATGACTACTTTTACTGTCGCTACTTTCACTACATTTTGATGATAATACTTGTCTACTTTCACTTGAGGAACATTTTGAATGCAGGACTTTTACTGTGATAGATTATTCCTACACTCTGGTGCTTCTAGTACAAGACCTGAGTACTTCTACTTTTACTGTCGCTACTTTAACTATATGTTGCAGGATTGTTCCTACATTCTGGTACTTCTACTTTAACTCAAGTACAAGACCTGGGTACTTCTACCTTTACTCAAGTACAAGATATATACTTACTGTATACCACGTCCGTTTATAGCCTATGAAAAAAACTATTAGAAAACGAAGGCTAAAGCTAACGTTAGCAGATAGTGATGCTAGTTTGCTAGTTAAGTTTGCTCAACGATAATATTGCGACTGAAACACTTTTCAGTGCACATCACGCTCTGCGCTCCGACAGGGAGCTCTGCTCTGAACACCTGAACGGCCCGTTCTCACAGCTGTTCACCAGCGGTCCAACACAGTGACTCCGGACAACACAGTTAATATTAAGGAACGCACCCGTAGGTAATGTGGCTGCTGAAGCTAGACCATCATCGCGGAGCAGCAGAGCCGACGGGCAGGAAGACTCGAGCACACAGCTCGCGCTGCATTATAATATATACAAAAAGAACACCATGCGTGTCATGATGGCACATAACAGCTTGCAGCCGCAGATTACTCCGGGTCCCAGACCCCCCCCCATACCCCAAACATATTTGTATTGCAGATCTACATGAATCACACAAACGACCTATTTTGGATTCAAAACGGCGAATTTCGCCGAAAGGTGACAATTTTGCATCCCTGAAGAACGAGGGACTACTGTAAACTCATCTAGAGACTCTGCACCGTGCTCTGATGCTGTTGCTTTGCTTTATGAACGTGGACAACAGAGAAACATATTCTTCATGACCAAAGTTGGAATTGAAATAAAAAAGGAAAGTGAAACTTATGCTCGTCACCCTCTCCCTCAGGTCCACATCAATACAAATGATCCCAATACGTATGATTGTATGAACTATGAAAATATCTTAAAATCAATATAAATGTATTTATTATAAACGTTAGTCCTTACTATCTATCACTGTGTATATCACCCAGGGTTGGGTTGTAACGGAATACATGTAACGGCGTTACGTAATCAGAATACAAAAAGCAAGTAACTGTATTCAGCTCGCGTTACATTTGAAAAACGAGTAATCTGATTACAGTTACTTTCGTAAACCTGAAGTGAATACATTTTGGATTACTTATTGGAATTATTGGTGGAAAGATTTCCTCTCAACATTTAATATTCAAGTAGTAGCCTAACAGCCGAATCATCACAGCCCACAAAACCACCGCAGATGGACCAAAAAAGCGTTTGAAAAAAAATCGCGGGTCCGCTCGCTCAGTGAAACAATAACAACGAAACATGGAGGAACAAAAGTCTGCGTTTAAATCGCATGTTTGTGTGTGTATATATAGGTGTGTGTGATTAAAACACATCAGCCTGCGGTCGCTCTTTAGTCTTTAGCCTTACTAATGATTATTTCTGAAGGTATACACAGTGAAGGCGGTGCGAAAGGCACTGCGCGGCTCGCTCGTCTTCTCAGGGGCGGAGCTAACCCTCCCGCTGCCTCCTAGCGCTGCAGAGGTGTCATGTCAAGGCAGACTGGTGCACACACTCTCCTGTTTTGCCAATCCGGTGCTTAAACTATAGCGCTACACCCCTGGCCGAAATGTCCTTAAAATGAAGTCAGAGTTCGACATTTGAATTAATGTCCTGCCAACACTGGCAGCACAGAAGGCGACACGCCCGTTCTAAGCCGTGTCCTTCACTCCTCACATCCCAAGCTGCATCCCCAACAAGTGTATTATGTTGTTAAATCGTTTCAAATGTGATGTTTCAGTTGTGCTCTTGATAAGCCATTAAAACAGTAAAAACACGTTCAGTTTCCTTTTGCTTTTTGTGTCTCCTGTTCACCAAAACATCCATTTTAGATGGAAAAAGTAATCCAAAAGTAATCTAAAAGTAATCTGATTACGTTACTTTTTTAAGACACGTAACTGTAACTGTATTCGGATTACTTTCAGAGCCATGTAATCAGTAATCAGTAACTGATTACATTTACAAAGTAACCCTCCCAACTAGGGTGACCAGATGTCCCGCTTTCCGCGGGACCCCCGCGCCAAACAACAACAACGAACGCAGGCGATGCAGCAGGTTATGGAGAATGGAGGAAACTCAAACTACAGCGAAGAAGAAAAGAAGATGCACATACAACAAAGACTGCAAAGACACTTACCCGTGGGTGCAGCCAGTGCAGGGCGACTCTCAGAGAGTTTTGCAATCTTTGCAAGAGTAATTTTTAAATTTCACATGGCGGTGAATACGACGTCAAAAGACACAGAGAATGCGATTCTCACAAGAAACGTGTCGCTCAAAAAGAGACATCCCACTCTATGGAGACATTCCTACTCAAACCAAAACATGATGGCCACTCAGACGAGGTGACAGCAGCAGAAACAACCAGTGTTTACCATACAGTGCAACACTCCCATTCATACCGGTCACATGACTGGTAACAAGCTAGCGCCGACCATTTTTCCAGACTCTGAGATAGTAAAGAAAATGTCATGTGGTCGTACAAAAGCAGCGTCCATAATAACAGATGTGCTTGCCCCTGCCTCTGTGGAGAGTTGTTTGACAGAGGCAAAGACACCAGTGGGTCTAGGTGACAGAAGGCCCAGGGGGGGGGGCCCACCTTCTGTTGCTGTGATGGACAAAACTGAAAGCTATTTTATTTGATGTATTATTATGTTTCTGTTCCCTCCTGGCCAGTGTTGGTTTTATTGTATCTATTAATTTATGTTGTGCCTACTTGTACAGGTAATACACTAGTTGAATTAAGAAGATGCATTTCTAAACACTTGAAGTGAATAATGCCTGCTGCCTTAGTTTACTTTTCTTTATTAAAAAACTGCATTTTGACTTCACTTTCTGCTCTGTTGTTATATATTTGTTACGTTTTTTTTCTTCCGGGGTTGAGGGGTGCTGTTGAGAGGGTGTCGCACATTGTCCCACACAACCATACTCCTTGTCCCACATTTGGTTTGTTGGGATCTGGTCACCCTACTCCCAACCCTGATCACCATTCAAACATCTTTTAAAAGTTGAACAAACTCCACACAGCTCAGTGAAGACTGAAATGTTGACTTTATTTGATAATATCAGTGAAAACTAACGTTCATATTTCTCTCTTTGATTATAATACTGTTGAACGTTCAAAACAAAGCACTTTGGCAACTTACCACCTACGTTTTAAAATACTTAATAAGCACCGTAACTTTCATGATATAATTTCTCCGTCATAATCGGCTGTTTCCGTGACTGTTGAATGACAGCAAATGCTGCGGCTGCAATGCATTGTGGGGCAGCATTTTCTCCTCTCCTTTCGTCAAGTGAGGTCTAGTGGTTCCTAAGCTAAAGGAGGTTATAAAGGAAGTTTGAAACCTCCTTTCCTATCGAGAATTTGAACGGCACTTATCATGGCTGCCACTGAGGGACTTCCGGGTCATTTCACTCCGTGAGGAAGGTTTCTAAGCTAAATGGACTATTCGCCTGCAGCCCAGGTCATTTGAGAATAGGACATAGGAAACACCTGTAACCACTTATCTTTCTGTTGCTTTTATATCAATATAAAAAGGTAGAATTGGACCACTCAATGTGTGTGTGTGTGTGTGTGTGTGTGTGTGTGTGTGTGTGTGTGTGTGTGTGTGTGTGTGTGTGTGTGTGCATATGAGAGATCCCCAATGTGTGTATGTGTTTTGTTCTTCTTACAAAGGAAAATAGTAGACACATCATGGAGAAATTAGAGAACAAAGAAGCAGAGCAGTTAGTGGGTGGGTGGGTTCACAAAAGACATGTTTGAAAAATAATTCTCTAAAGAATATAAAGGTAATAACAATCATGGTTATGTTGATAATGAGAAGTTTACACTGTCTTGGGTAGGGTTGGGTACCGAGAACCGGTTCCAACATTTCGATTCCAACGGCATAATTTAGACATGTGAATTTCGGTTCCGCTTTTCGATGCATGAGGAAATGTTTCTCGCCGCTCTCCGTAGCCTACTGTATGACTGCGGCGAGGCAGGAAATGTAGCGTTGTACTGTATAGGTTGTACCCATAGATATATATATATATATATATATATAAACCATGATATAAACACGTGTTTATGTCATAGGTTTATATATATATCTATCTATGGTTGTACCTACACTTCCTACAGCGTAACCTGAGACCGGGGCCCTTTCTCATTTCATCAAATCCCCCTCCTCGACTCCTCGACTCCTCTGTCCTCCGGTAGTGACCCGGAAATGAAGCACGTCGAGGACCGAGCATCAAGCGTCGAGGAGCCTCTCTGGAGGAGCTATAACCGAGGATACACTGATGGGTCCTCCACGGTCCTCCACGGCTCCTTCGCGGATGCATTTACGGGAACAGAGATGTTTCAAAGAGTCGTGACGCACGGCCAGACTTATCTCAGCCAATGACAGCTCTGCATGCATCCCCTGGATATTATTTTAGAAACTGCTTTCATCGCGACACGATGTTTACAGAGAGAACAGCTGTGAGGTCCGTGCAGAAAGCAGAGCAGTGTGTATAATATATATCACTCAGGATAACAGGCCTACTCTCTTTATTTGCTTTAGTTTAGTAGATATCTACAAACAAAGAGTCCATATTTTTCTAAAACCATTCAGTGCTTCACATAATAAAATACACAACAGCTGTAGCCTGTTTATGTGTAGGTGTGTGTGGTACAGTGTGTGTGTAGATGCAGCGGACAGACAGGTCTCAGTTGGTTTGGTGTCCTCTGCTTACTTGTAATACTTGTAAATAAAACTTTTGGCCCGTAATTTATTTTCCTCATTGCAGCGACCAGAGAGGGGGGGGGGATATCCAGTCTCTGATAGTGTTACGTTATTATGAATGCTCTGTTTGATTCTGAAATTGTATATTCATATACATATATACATGTGTGTGTGTGTTTGTGTGTGTTTGCGTGTCCGCATCTGTAGCCTGTTATTGTCTCATTATACCGCAGTGTGAATGAATCAAAGTAAATATATAAGTCATCATGAACACATCTGTCTATCAGACAGAGGGCTGCTGTGCCTCCTGTCATCATTAATGGATGTCTCTTTAAAATGACCGCTCAGAGGAGAGGAGTTCTCATTTCTCTAACCGCCTGCTGCTTCCCCTCCCTCTCCTCGGTTCCCCTCCTCGGCTCCTCCGCTCGCATCTCCTGTGGGCGGGACTAAGGCTCGAGGATAGGAGTCGAGGAGGGGAGTTAGAGAAATGAGAAATGGCCCAGGGCCAGCCCGTAGCACTGACATTATAGATGGTCGCCTAGGGCGCCAGATCTGTGGAGACGCCATGCTGACAGCTCTGGGAGGGAAACATTTTTTTTGACCGTTGGTGCTCATCCTAATTTTCGGCCTTGATGTAACAACATTCATAATTCAGTAAATGTAACACCCTTTTCATTCCGGTTACACTTTTCATTCGCCCTGTACGATGGGCGCTGTAAGTGATGAAAATGGGGGTATGTTGGCTTATCTGGCGCCCGCAGCTCACAGCCAACGCGAGTGAGCGTGGGAGCGAGGGACCGGTACGCGCTGTTGTTATTAGCATCTGGTGCTAGCTACTCTAACGGAAGAAGAAGATGTGTCTACAATGATGTGGAGGGAGAGTCCTCTCCAGTCAGACTGAGAGAATGATAACTACAGGTCAGTGAGGTAAAGGACTCTGAGTGTTTAGATAGTTCACTTTAGTCTAAGTTATCTCAGTGGGTCTCACACGTTTTGATCACAATTTATGTAAACACATATTGCCAAGGCACTCCTTTATAATTATTGGGATAAAACAGGTTTGAAATCATTCCAATGTATATTATAGGACAGTAAACCAGACATATATCGTTTTAAACTGGAGAGATACAAAAATATGCATAAATAAAATAGTAAAATAAGATATGAATGAACAACAAAAATAAAATACGTTACATGTATTTGTTATTGGCTATGGTAGGTTACTGGTTATGTTCACATACTTATTTAATTATTAAAATGTAAACCGATCTTTTTCATATGGGTGTTTAGAGTTGTACCCCCTAGATCTAGTCTCTAGTAATTCTGCTTAACGTGCACCAGGTTGAAGCATTTGACTTTAAAATGTTCAAACATTTCTTCCCAGTATGCCTGAGAAGGCAGATATGCTTGTTTTTCTCAACAAGAACCGTTTTTAAACTGGTTCCTTTAAAAGTTGGACTGTTGTAGCTTCAGTGGTTCTCAGGTTACAGTTGCATAGCAGTGAATATAAACAGACTGATTAATGTGAATATTACTGTAAACTAACCTGTGTAAAAGTTTACTCGAATAAATGTAATTTTTTTGGTGGAAGAAGCATGTATAATGTTTTTTACCCTAGCCCCTCAAAGAATCGGAATTGAGAACCGTTAAAGGTGGGGTAGGTAAGTTTGAGAAACCAGCTCGAGATCGCTAGAATTTGAAAATACACAACCGGAGAAAATCTGCCATTTCCTTACAGAGCCCCTCCTCCAACACACACGAACGCGCACATGACCAATGAGGGCACGAGATAAGTTTGTACCCCGATGGAAGGCTGACAGGCAGGTAGGCCATCCAATCGGTTGGTTGTACTTTTTACAGTATTACGGCTTCTACAGATGACATTTTTTTATGGATTTGTTGTCAAAGCACTTCAGATATTCATTGCTATCGGGATGTTAAGAGCATTCCATGGAATATAACAAAAACTGTATCTCGAGCCGGTTTCTGAAACTTACCTACCCCACCGTTAAGAACCGGAATCGAAAAGTAGAATCGGAATCAGAATCGTGGAAATTCAAACGATACCCAACCCTAGTCTTGGGTGGATACTACAGTCTATGGTTTAAATGAAAAAGCATTGAATCAGTGATAAAGAGAGAAACCAGGACAGAGATGATGAAAGATGTAAACTGGGAAGGAAAGAAGTTGAGTTGATGGGCAGACGGCATTTTAATCATTACAAGTTGAACGAAAGAAGGGGGCAAAGTGAGGTGGAGGCATATATTATTCATAATAATACGATTTGGTACATTATTTAACGAACACAACCTCAGTGGAAAGGTGCTGCAGGTCTGATATTAATGGGCGCCTGGAAGAGCTGTCTTTTTAGACGTTTTTACATCACAACAATGCAACCCACGACGAAAGCACTCTCACACAAACCCCCCCACGACCTGCATGAAGCAAAGAAAGTCTCACACGCAGCACAGTGAAGACTCTGCGGGACTTCAAACATCCTTGATCATTCTTTTGCATTATGTTCCTACTTCAGTGCAGCGGGTTGCAGCTGTTTTGCCATCTTGTGTCTCGTTCTAAAAGCATCAATATTTACAGCCGCATAAAATCTTATTCACAGCTCTCACAGGGGCGGGGGGGGGCCCTGGGTGTACTTTACCACGGGCAACTTTGAAGAAGTAGAAAAGAAATTAGACGGCAGAGTTGTTACGAGCACCGCCTCTGGATCCACATGTACCGATTGGCCGAGGATTGATTCTCCCCTCCTATGTATCCTTGGCTCATCAGCACTTCTCTCTCGATAAAAAAGAAGTGTTGACTGCCCTTGCTTAGGTTTTTTGTGAACGATTATTTTGTTTGCATAGGTATAAAAACCATTGTTGACACTGTAGAGGTGCTTGGGTTTGAGTGGATTTATCTAGCAGGCCATTCTCTCGGTTTGTCAAGAGGGGCCCTCTGTGGTCGAGAGGGAGACCTAATGCTCAAAATGGTGGAAAGCCATTCAAACAGCTTGATACTTGTGGTGAGACCGGTTTGTTTGAAGCAGGTGGTTTGGTAGCACTTTACAGCTCTGTGTTAACAAGACAATAGTGGGGATGTGTTGTGGTAACTTAGGAGAGAAGAGCCATCTGATGGACCGGTTATTCCTACTTGGTAATACACTATATTACTTTCAACTAAAAACACAACGTTTGAAATTGAACAGGGTTGGAATGTTTTAATCGGAGATATACAAAATCGTTGTTGCGCAATAGGCTTTGTCGATATATCAGGATCTCCATATGAGTCTTGCATGTTGTGGTTTAGCCTCATATGTGTTGATTGCTTTCTAGCGATTCCCAGAGACTAAGATTACAAATGTTTGACAGAGCTTGACCAGTCCGTCTCTGATCCAAGCTCAAGTGGAGTGAAAGAAAGTACTTGTGTTCCAGTCCCTGATGCGGGTTTAATTGAAGCCAGCGAATACCTTTATAGATCACTGCTTGCACTCATGTGAGCGAAGGGAATACAGTAAGCCTACATTTACTCTCTAAAACTGTAGGTTGTTGTGCTGTTGGATAGAGATATGCCTCCAAAATGTAATAGCACAACTTCTTCTCAGATTAATGTGATACCTTTTTAAATGGTGAATACTCAGGAGAAAGACATATTTCTCAGTGAACAGAGTTTAAATAAATATCAAGTTTCAGTGAAACAATAGCCAACACATTTTCATGCACTACAAACAGCTTGTAGTGCATTTATCAATGATATGCAAACAACTGGCATGCCTGCAATCCAAGCTCTGTTAGGCCCATAACTGAATACACTGATGCGGTATTGCAGTCAAATAAATACTGTTGAGAACAACACTGACCTCACATCTATTGATTCTTTTTATGCCAATGTTGCTGTATTCCAACAAACAAAAACACAACAGTTAATGTAGTGTTTACTACAGTGCATCCATTAGGTCAGGCCTCAGAGGACAGCGCTTGAAGAAAGAGGAAGACATTGGCGATGTCAAAGTGAAGGAGAGTATTTCGGGAGAGTTGCATCAGCACAAGATCTTGTAATAGTATTATATATATATATATTTATTTATTAACGTTACCACTGGCCACATTTTGAGGTCAAATGATGTTGTGTCTGTTGGTTTTGAGTGTTGGCACAACTAGTAGTGTTTCTGCATTGTATTGCATTCATCCCCATTGTACATTCATGTGTACATTCTGACGTCCCTATGCTCTAAATACCCCTTGGTCAAGTACAATCACAAGCATTTGCATTTTGTAGCTATTGGGATCTGATTGTTTATATTTAAAACGTGTTTTGGCGCTGATTCGAGTGCAGCCATTCCTACTGTGGCTGCAGACAAAGCAACGACGTGTTAGTACAATGACTGCACTGTTTATCATCGTGACAGAAAGGGACTGTATTGGTAAGAGTAAAGTAAACCATGATAACCCTACATGCACATATATAATGGAGGTAACATCAAGTCAACCTCTTGAAGATACCTGCCTGTCTAGGTCCAAGACGTTTCTATTGAAGACAGCCCATGTACACTCATAGTACAGACAGCTGTCCATGTGAATGATGGGGAAAGATGACATTGACCTTTCATTCTGCAGTGAAGAGTATAACGGAGAGATCAAGGCCGTATTATAGAGAAGGTTTAGCATCGTGTAGAATTGGCCGTGGTAGTAAGTGGTTGCTAAGATGTCTAACAGAAATGGGATGGACTATTTCATGTGTTTTGTTGTCAAGTTCCAGAAACGCACAGTGACTGTTTCACAAATACAAGCGAGCGCTGCCAAGTACAGTCAGCCTGTTGGCCTTAGAGGTGAAGTGCCTTGCTCAAGAGTGCTATGAGAGTTGTTACGGGAAAAAGGAAGTGCACTTCACAACCAGTCGAATGCCCACTGTAGCGTTTTCTTCTAATATCATCACATCGTCTTCCTGTGATTATGGCGTTATACTTGTAAGTCGTTCTGGATAAGTGTACGTCGACAGTTTGGAAGGCTGAGTACATGCTGATGCTCTTAAAGCCAGTTGAATAATGTACAACTAATAGCTGCTTATCCACGCAATCTTCTCTATGAGGAATTGATTTGCGAAAGTGTGATTAAGTGATTTCAACTCTTTCCTGTGTCTGTCTATTAGCAAACAGGAGAGGAGCAAAGCTTTAAGAAATGCTAACAAGGCCAAACAGTTTAGGAAGGAAACAGGTGGCACATGGGAAACACGTGCACGTCTGAAGAGAGGGGAAGAGTGAAGACAGAGGACAAGGGAAAGACATGTCTACTTGGTTGCTTTTACAGCTGCATGGACCCGAGAAAGGCTCTACTGATGCAAACATAGCTCATGTACACCCAGTAAGTCGTACTTAGAAAATTAACTTCACAAACAGCTTACATCTTAAAATGTGCTGAAGTAATGGTCATAGGAAAATCATTGCTTTCTGACTATGCAGAAATGATTTGAAACTATTGATGATTACCTACTGCTAAAAGTTTGGTGAGGCCATTTTGATCTTAGGTATTACAAGTTCACGCAGTTTGTTAGTCGATTCCGTTCAAACTGTGTGACTTCATCTCTAACCAGCTAATTCCTCTGATGAAAACAGAAGTGTTAACTGAGCCCATCTTTAGCTTCGAAATGATCCACTTATAGCCTCAGCAACACACCCACCTGAATGCTCAGAGTCGATGCCGATACGCTTACAACCAGGCTCGTTAAAGGTTGAGATCTCTCCCCAGACATGGATGTCTTAGACCCGGTATGACTTTACAGTATCGGTACGTCCGCACAGCAGCTTTTCAAAAATCTTTAACATCTTGGAGCTGGGCGTGTCTGACAGCTTGGGGATTTTTTGCGAGCAACGCGACCAACAACCAATCACATAAATCACCCGCCCCCGACATACAAAGCAAAAAACCCCGGGGATTTTATGCGAGCAATATATATATATTAGGGCTGTCAACCAATTAAAAAATGTAATCAGATTAATCACAGCTTAAAAATGTATTAATCATGATTAATCACCATTCAAACTATGTCCAAAATATGCCATTTCCTTATGTATATTGTTGTGGGAATGGAAAGATAAATGAAAGAAGGCGGATATATCCATTTAACATACAGTAGGCCTATATACTGTATGTATGTTTATTATAACATTGTTCTGTGTGTCAAAATGGAAGACAGCCCACACACCTATCAATCATCAAACCGCGGGATCTTATTTCATTACGTGTTGATTTCTATCAACACGTAATGTTGTTTCGATGTATATAGAGATGTCCTACAGCAAAAGTATTCTCCGTCGGGACTTCCTGCAGCAACACCATGTCGTTATCTTGATTCTGATTGGCCAGAAGACATTATCAAAGATGTTCTATTGAGAAGACGATCACAACTTGACAAAAGTTCTCAAAACCGTTTCTAGTCTTCGGTATTTCCAGACAAGTGGCTGCTGAAATCAATCTGACTAACTGCTGTCTGTGCAATTTACTCCGCGAGTTGGCGGACTTTATTTTGCTTACTTTAACATAAGTTTTCAAGGTGGGGCTAAGCCATTTCTTGGTATGGGTGTAGCCTACCCCAGCCATACCCTGGCGCTGCCACTGGTGGGATGTATGGGGCGGGCCATTCTGCGCATGTGTTAAATGCGTTAAATATTTTAACGCAATTAATTCAAATAATTAATTACCGCCGTTAACGCGATAATTTTGACAGCATTAATATATATATAAACTCCCCAAACAGGCGAAGACCTACCAGTTTCACCCACTGCCTCTGTCTCCTCCCTCCATGCCTGGTTCCTCCGGTTTGTATCCCGTTAATAGTTCTGGTCGTAAAGAACCGGGTGATTTGCTACCGTAATTTCTCATTTGGAATATGAGGAAATGAACTGCGGTCTGGTTCTCCCTGCTTACACGCGGTTTGATTGGCTAGCGCTTCTACTGTCAGATTTGCATAAACGTGTTTGATTGGCTGGCGCGTCCAGCTCAGCTTCAAAAGTTGAACATTGCTCAACTTTTGAATCATGGAAATCCTGGAAATCTTCGCTTCGCTCCCCCACAATGCAGTTCGGCGAAAAGCGAGGCAAAGTGACGTCATCCCCATTCAAAGTCAATGGGCAGAGAAGCGTTGGAAGATTCGTCTAAAGCTGCGGTGTGGGCGTACCATGTCACTTAACAGTTGAACTGTATGATAGATTTAGCACATAGTAGATTAACTGATATCATCTCATTGTAGATTCCAGGTGAAAAACCACTCTAACACTGTGTTTAATAATGTATGTCTACTTTCACCTGTCTTCACCGTGCACTGAACCTCACATGCACAGACGAGCCTTAATGCACACCAAGCATGCACAGAGGTAAATAAGACACACACAACACAACACACACACACACACACACACACATATTAGGGTGGTTTCACAGGATCACCCATTACCACCCTTTGAAGAGTGTGAGTTGCTAATGGTGTTGGAACCCATTCAGGGAGTGTGTGGCTGCCAGTCCATTAGCTGGCCGACACACTCTGCTGACTAAACACAACACTTCCTCTGCCCTCTGTTCCTCTGCACCGTGCCCCACTTCTTCGGAGATGAAAGTTGTAGGTTTGTCTGTGTTTCTTTGTATGTGTTTGTCTGCACATATAGGGTACAGGTGTGAGAGCAAGACAATGATTCCCCATTAAACACATTGTATTTGGTTAAACCGTCCGCCTTGTGCACACGTTGATGGACAATTGAATACAAAAGTTATTCATTTCATGTAAGCGTAGGTTATTTAATAGATGCTTTAATCCAAAGTGTCAGTATACATACAGAGCACTTTTTCATTAATTGCCAATTGACCACTACATACAAATAAAGACCAATCAATGTGCAGCGTTCAGGTTTTAATGGGCAAAAATGGCAATCTTTCAAATCAGGGAATTGGCTACGGCCCCTGAACTAGCCACCATTACAGTTCAGTCAGACTGACATGAGTACGAGTGAGCTATGCCAGCCAGTAGATTTATGGCTGGCAATCCAAACATGAAATGTATTTTGTAAGACGGGTTCAGTCTAATCTTGCATCATATATAATAATAATACTGATATAATACATTTATATTGACTGATTAGTTTCAAATACTGATTTTAAAGTCTTCTCAGCACAATGAGTGGAAGGGAACTTTTCTAAAAATAAAAAGTCAATAAGACAAAATGAAGATCGTTTATCTCCACTGACCACCAGGGACTACAAAGACTGGACCTCATGCATGGACCCCACTAGCTTTGAGTCTAGTCAGAGCATCAGACCCCTCGCTGGGCTTTAAGGGCAGCACTTTGCGCCGTGTCCTTCAAAGAATGCAGAAGAGCCTTGGCCTCTCCTCTGCTCTCACAGTCAATCAATAGCACACTTTTCTGCCTCCTTCCTAAGACTAATGCTTCTGTTGCACTGTGTAGGTGTGTGTGTGCGCGTGTGAGCTGATGTCGTATGTGATTGTGCATTCCCAAACAACACATACACACATTCAATAAGCCATTGATACTGAGCCGTGCACAGGCATCACAATGCTTACATCAACAAGCTGCTGGTATACAGGCGCTTGGTAGGGTGCTGGCTGAGTGGACGAATCTATAAATCAGATGTGATGTTTCCTGCCTACCAGTCTGAATATGTGTGTGTTAGTGTCTGTGTGTGTGTGTCTGCCATGTACTCTGTCCGCATCACTGTTCCAGGCGCAGATTAAAGAGCTGAAACTGATCTGTGATCAGCCATGCTCTAATCCCCTCCATGTTGGACACAATGATTTCATATCTAGTAAACTCAAAGAAATGCCAGCAGACAGGATGAGCATTTATTAAGCAATGACATTAAAACTAATTCTCAAATGTATGCGTTCGGAATCACGATTTGAAAATGAGAAGCGCACCATGAATTTCAATATACTGCAGTCATTAACCAACAGTTTGACGGGGAATTAATGAAATTCCAAATTAATCAACTGGGCTGCTAAAGGATTGACCTAACTCAATCTACAGCTGTGCTGCCGTCTTTAATATTGTCTTTGTGGCACTTTCCACACATCTAAATGGAGCTCATTCTTAATTAACTCACACAGCAGATATTAATTAGTCATTTGACTTCTTTCTGCAAAGGTCAGGATTACCCAGAATTATTGCTGAAGAGCCACTGACTGTATTGTGTGTGGAGTGAGGGGTGGTGGCAGAAGAAGACACATTGCTGGTAACCGAAACCCCTCATAAGAACCTAAATTGACTGGAAATCACTGTCTAATCAAATGCAAGATATACAAGAATCTAATCCAAAGTCTCTTTAGATTACAAGCAGGAGGGAAATCATTCTGAACACAAATGCTGGCCTTATTTTCTAATGCAGCTTCTTTGTCCTAATGAAAAACTAATAATAATAATAATAATACATTTATTTTGGGGGGCGCCTTTCATAACACCCAAGGACACCTTACAGGGTTACAGATTTACAATTTTACCTTACAAATGAAAACAGTGGATTTAGTGAAGTATCAGCCGGGGTAAGACGAGACAAACAACAGGAAATGGACTACAGAAGGACACAGAAGGACACAGGGTACAGATTATAGAGAAAATGCCAGGTGGGTTTTGAATGTTGTTATGGAATCAGACCGTCGGATGCGTCGTGGCAGGGAGTTCCAGAGTCTGGGAGCCGAGCCGCTGAAAGCTCGAGCACCCATGGTTTTGAGGCGATAGCTTGGGACGGTGAGAAGTCCTACAGACGAAGAACGGAGGGTGCGGGAGGGGGTGTACTCCTGAAGGAGGTCAGAGATGTAGATGGGGGCAAGGTTATGGACAGCTTTGTATATGAGTAGAATGTTTTTGTAGTCAACACGGTAGCGTACAGGAAGCCAGTGTAGCTGAGTGAGCATGGGGGGGATGTGGTCGGATGAGTTGGCGCGGGCGATGATCCGGGCAGCAGAGTTCTGGATTATCTGCAGTCTATTGAGGAGCTTGATGGGAAAGCCGGTCAGAAGTGCATCGCAGTAATCAATCCGGGATGTGACGAATGAGTGGACCAGGATTTCAGTGCTGGGTTGGGACAGAGACGAGCGGAGTCTGGAGATGTTCCGAAGATGAAAGAAGGCGGCGGTGCGGGTGATGTTTTTTATGTGTGGTGCGAATGAGAGGGAGCCGTCCAGAATGACGCTGAGGCTTTTCACTTGGGCAGCGAATGGTATGGGGAAGATGATGATGATGATGTTTGATGCTGGGGTGATATGTGAATTGGTGAGGGTGGATTTGGAGCCGATGAGCGGGGCCTCAGTTTGGCTACCGTGAAGCTTCAGGATGTGAGCAGAGCTGTGGGCCCAACATGGACACCAAACCAGAGACATCTTGAGGGAGCAGTGAAACATACATAGAGACATAGAGACAGCAAGATGAGGAGGGATCCACTTTG
>CM070496.1:8770763-9023263 GCA_036324585.1 Champsocephalus esox | reverse complement strand
TTCTTCTAAGTGATTGAACTGGTGTATTTGAGGCTAAAACAAACAACATTTCAACTCTGTTCTGGGAAACCTTGTGGCCTATATTAAGCTTGCAGTAAAACCACCTATAGAAACAGCCACGGTGGAATTAAGAACTAAACACAGGGAATTACTGAGTTAGGTTTCATATAGGTTCATAAACATTGTTTTTAAACTCATCTATGGTCAAGATTTAAAGGGGATGATTTGGGAAATATTTGAAAAAGGAAGTTTTAAAGGCTATAAAGTCATATTATTATCTAAATCTCATTAGATATGCTGATGAAGTGACCTGAACGAATACTTCAAGATGGTCTGGGGGCAAAGTGTCAGCTTATGTGACAGAATACTTTAATTAGTTTTGATCAGCTGTTGTTTTTGTTCTGAACCCTGACACATTGTTCATACTGTAGGTCCTACAGAGACACATTTCAAATGATGGTGATAACAATGGTGATGGTGATGATGACTATGATGATGATGATGATGATGATGTGCACTAAGTGGATTTTAAGTGGTTATTCAGATCAAATGAAAGAGCTGTTAGGAGGGATGTCATCAGATCAAGTAGAAAAGCCAGGTACCTCCAAAGTGAGGTGTAGCATTAGGCGGCAAAGCCCGCTCCATGTGCTGCCTAACGCCCGGCTGACGCGGCTACACGTTACAATACCAGCGGTAATATTGAATGACAAGGTTTCAGAGCAAATCCTCGCCCGTTCAACAACCTTTCCTCGAGCTGTCTCTCTTCATCCTTCTCTCTTCTCCTGTCCCTTTCTCTTCTTGCTCCAATCCTGCCAGCCTACTCTACATGTTAGAGCGCCTTGTCGAACGAGCCGGTCGGATTCTGACAGGGAATACATTCCACTAGAATAACTCTCAGAACCTGAACACACATTACACATGCGTACACACACACACACACACACACGGCTGCATGTTCGTGTTACTGACGTTGTTAAGGGAACCGTGATGCATAACTGGTCAGTGCACATGTGTGTCACTGTGGCCTTGCTCCCATGATGAAACAGAGATAGCCTCGCAGTAGCATTCACTTCCAAGAGATACAGTTCAATTCTTCAAGCATACTGACACAGCAGTCCAAAGTCAAAAGCTAACAGGGAACAGAACCAGTTTTTGTTTCTTACTATTAGATGTTTGTGGCACTAATGAGAAAACCTGCAAAGAGCTTCTCCTGGCAACATGACTTTAAATGTTTTTGCGATTTATTAACTTTGTGCATTTATGAATTTACACTTTGAAAAGCCGTCGGTGAAGGCTGTCGCAAGCAAATATGCGTGTCATATTATGCAGGTTGTTAAAATACCCTTGTCGAGTCAAATTCATATTCATTTATTATGAGCTGCTGTTGAAATGAAGCCATTCTGATGAATTTGTGCTCTGAAAATAAAGTGCTTTTTGCCGTCAAACATTTCCTTCCAAAAAGCACTGTCTGGAATTCATGTTTAAGAGCGATTAAAATATGAATACTCTGATGGGGTCGGCACATTTAGGAGCTGTGTGAGCACGGAGAACACACACTGGGTCTGCTTGGCTGTGGTCCATGGCATAGGGCGAGTAGGGGCGGCTTTTAGAGTTCGCACAGGCATCATATTACTCACTTCAAAAGCATCAAGTGGAGACTTCACCGAAGACACGTGATGAGGAGTGGAACGAGACGGGTTCGCAGGCACGAAACACGTTACCGGTAGAAATACATTGCTTTTAAAATCGTCCTGTGCAAAACGAAAAAAAGGGGCAAATCGTGATGGTGAACACGAATCAATAGATTAAAAATCGTGTTGGTGAACACGAAATGCCGTGAGACTGGGTTGTGTGAGGAGAGAGACAGAGAGATAAACTATACAAGGAGGTGATAAAAGCACTGAGGAGAGCCACGTAGAGGATTAGAGATAGTTAGGGACAGAAGACGGGGCAGGAGGCGAGACAGAAAAACAAGAGAGAATGAAATAATGAGAGAAAGACTGGGGAATGGAAGAGTGCGAGGGAACTCAAGGACCACGAGGAGAAGATGGAGGATGTATTAAAAATATAGGGAGCAGGAGGGAGACAGCAATTTAGACACAGGCGGAGAAAAATGGCAATTAACAACTCAACCCCGTTTCCTAACGCTGACTCACTCGACCTGATGCATGATACATCTAACAATCTGGAGACACACACACACAGAGGCAGGTGCACACACACTCACACACCACACACACACACACACACACACACACACACACACACACACATGGACCAAACAAAGCTAAACACCAAGTATTGAGCTGATCTAATCTGAGCCAAACTAGTCTGCTCCCTCCAGCTCTAATCCTATTATTACCACCTCCTACTGGGAGCCATCACACACACACGCACGCACGCACGCACACGCGCGCACACACACACACACACACACACACACACACACAGCTAAGAAAGGGAAAGCAAAGACACAGACTGGGCGCCGCTCGACCTGTGTGTTGGTTAATGTGTGGTTGCAAAAGTATATCATATCTCACTGGCATGTTTTAAACAGTGACGGATGATAATAATAATAATAATAATAATAATAATAATCACATTTGTTGACGGTAGAAAGGAAACTGTGGCAGGACTGTGAGGACCTATAGCACCAGATTGCTCTCTTGTTTGCGGCGCTACGCTACATTGATGACCCTCTCGGTACCCATCAGGCGTCAGTTCTTATTGGTGCGGGACGGCGCGTCAACTCCAATTGTTTTGGGCATAGTGTCTTTCCAAAATTAAGTTCCAATGTAAGACGTTTGTAGGCTTGGTTACACAACACAAACACCCGGTTAGACTTAAGAAGATATTGTGGTTTCGTAAGTCTGTATGACAGAAAGTAAGCTCCACTTAGAGTCCATCTTGTTTCTGGCCACACATCGGGCCATGGGGCTTCACGTGTTTCGGAGTTGGGAGTGACACCAGGATGTAAATGCAGTCACAGTTTAAGCTATGCCTAAATGTGCCTCCTCAGCTTCGTGCCATATATAAATGGGAGGAACTATTAAGAAATGCCAAAAAAGATGCAACTGGATTTGCACTCAACATTGTGTTTCACGTGAGATACAATGAATGATATGAAAGAACAGGAAAGCTTCTCTTGCCCTGTGTGGCCCTGGAGGAACAACCAGACTGATGTGTATGTCAAATGGCGAGGCATGCTTAATGAGATGAGGAAAGGCTAATCTGATCCCATATCAGACAGCCTCCAGGGGCATCCCATTTAGCCACCAACAGTGTCACTGAGAGCCTGCCGTAAGGACACTCTTTATTATTCACACACTGGTGCCGAGAAAGTGAACAAAGTTAAACCCTGTCCTGTAAACACGGAGCAAGCCAAATGTCTGATCATTTAAAATGTTTTTGAAGTGAAACATTCATACACATCGAGCCTATTTCCCTATAAGATGAAAAGGCCATTATGTGGATTTGAATAACAAATATGAACAATGTATGTCCTGATTATTAGAGACATAACAAAAGCAAAAGTACAAACCGTTGTGGACTAACACGGTCTAATGTCTCCAGTTATGTGAGCGTTGGTGGTTGCCTGCGCTCCTTTGTGCATGTGTGTGTGTGTCTGCTTGAAGGCATCTCCGTGTGTGTTCATTTTATTCAGTTGGACATCGAAAGGTGTTCGGCGAATGGTATCCCTGTGCTAGCGACACTCGAAGTGACAGCTGCTTCAGGCCAAGCTCGCGTGGGAGAACATGCCCAGATTATTCTTCAACATACGATCATTTCTCTGCCCAAACACGCATGAACACGTGTATGAAACATGCATTCAGAAGCAAAAGCACAATTAATTTCTTTGTAATGCTCTCTCTCTTCCTTCAGTGTACATAACTCTCTAGCACTTGGGAAACTTTTAGTCTGTGAGTGTGTTTGTCCCGGCAGGATGGAATAGTTCATCTTTTTTCGTCCATGCCTCAGACCATTGGTCACAAGGACGTCGTGTATTCCCCCGAGTGTTTCACATCTGCCCCCGGAGCAGGGACTGCTTGGCCGATTCAACATACCGTTTGCATGACTTTCTTTTACTCTCTCTCCGTCTCACACACACACACACACACACACACACACACACACACACACACACACACACGCGCACACGCCTCCCACATTTTAAATTCCACCCTCATCCTTACCCACACTCTGATATTCCTGTTGTGAGCAGTTATTGGATTTGTATTAAAAATAAATATGTATAAATGGTATTTGGAAGATGTTTATATGAAAATAAATCTCATGTCACTATTATTTATGGAGTTCATTCAAGCTGCTTTCTTTAACAAGACACTACATCTAACCCTGCTCAGGGGACACTGAAGCTGACCTGCCACTGGAAGGGAGCAAGAGGACTCGGGATTTCCATAAACGATCAATACAGTTTTATATTTGAAGTGTTGTCTCTATGACACATATTCACTGCGAGGACATTCTTATGAGGAAGGAAAGTGAACTGTCCATCTCTCTCTTTATCTCCACACACACACACACACAAACGGCTCGCGGTGCCGTCTGACCGTCGTATCTGTCGGATGGGATGATTAATGAGGCTCGTCCGCGGACACATTCGTCCGGGACCTGAGGAGCCCTAGGCAACATCCCAACCACACCAAACCAAGGCTGATACCAGGACCAATCAGAACCAAGCATTGCAGATTACAAATATCACGGACATGGTATGTCTCCAAATAAAGCACAAGCAATACCGTACCAATAAGTAGGCCTATGTGTAAACACGTGAATCAGGTAAAAAGATTCCACTATAAGATGTAGTTGACGTGCAAAAAAAGCTCATCCAAGTATTCCAAGTCTTAAATGTGTGGGGTTTAAATAACTAAATCCCTAATTTGTGTTAGAAGAATTATCATATATAATAATAATAATGCATTTTATTTATGGGCGCCTTTCAAAGCTCTCAAGGACACCTTACAGAGCATAATTAAAAACAAGCAACAAAGAAGATCACACAGTAATACAAGACTTAAAAACAAAGACTAGTCAAATGCGTCTCCAAGTGTTTCCTTTGACCTTTTGCTAAAGTTTGCTAAAACTGGCCCAGACTTGATACGAGTCTACATTCAAATGGCATTGAAACTTCATAAACAGAATTTGAAATTCCCAGCAATAGCTTCAAAATAAGAAATATTCTATATTTCCTGGTCATTGAAAGTGAAAACACCTTCCAAATAGTCATTAGACATAACTCCCTTTCTACACATGTGGACATTCGAGGAACATCTGGGTGTTGGACAAAGCCAGTGTGCAATGATCTGAAACCAATTTGAAACAAAGATTTTATATAAAGTAAATCTCCCAAAATCCAGAAAAAGCTGAATAAATAAACAGCCATTTGTGAAATCGTTTCAAAGTCCGCTCTCAAAAGCATAACATACAGAAAAGCTTAACTCACGCACTGAACAGTCATTCAGTAATTCATGTCCAAATCACCTATGGGGATTTCCCCGGGCGCTAAAATGAATGCAGCAGAGATCCCGAGGAGTTTACACCCTCTCCTTCCCACCCGCTGCATCTGGCTCCCGGGGGCCCCGCTCCACCGTTGGGATACCTGCAGCCTGCCAGCACGCGCACCCCTCTCGCGCTACTTTTGTGCTCCAGAGACAGGCTCGGTCTGCTTCACATTCATATCCCCGCTCAGCGCCGGGGGACACATCCAACAATTAAGAAAAACAACTTACGGGTTGTTGGCAAAGCTCCGTGCACGCAGTTGACATGGCAGAAAATCCACAAAGCGACCGGCAATAACAACGTGAATCCCCGGGCAGGACGGTGCCGGTGCATCTTCACGGCCGGTGTGGACGCAGCGGGAGAGGAATCACTCGGGAAACACTGCGCCGTAAGTTCAGGACTGTCACGCCACTCGGTCCGTCACACTGGCTTCGCAGTTGAGGACTGGCGAAGAGGAGCCTGGCTGCACGGACTCACTCTCTCTCTGTTTCTCACCTCTCTCTCTCTCTCTCTCTCTCTCTCTCTCTCTCTCTCTGTTTCTCACCTCTCTCTCTCTCTCTCTCTCTCTCTCTCTCTCTCTCTCTGTTTCTCTCTCTCTCTCTGTTTCTCACCTCTCTCTCTCTCCTCCCTCTCTCTCCCTCTCTCTCTCTCTCACCCTCTCTCACCAATAAAGAGATTATGTAAGGATCGCGCCGGCTAACAGTCTGGTCTGTGCTTCAATGTGCCACGCACTTCTCTCTGCAGCTATCTCGCCTCCTTAGTCAGCGATGTAAGTACACACTAAAGAATAAGAACAGCGGTGTCTCCACCTGCACATGCCGGGGAGGACTCGGTGCGCCGGCGGAGAGCAGAGGAGAATCCAGTTCAGAAAGCATGACAGTGCGCAGCTGAAATCCACTGAAGTGATTCCTCCTCTCCCGCGCTCCGGTGCGCTGTCCGTGGTGCTGAACTTATCTCTCTGAATGTCTCTCTGACTGCCCCCCTCCTCCTCCAGGTGGTGGTAGCCTTGTGCATTTGTCTCCTTTGCTAACAACAAAAGCTCTACCGAAAGATGCACAGCCATAAAGTCACTCCAGGTCCTGAAGTCTCTCCTTATCTATTCACATGACTGTGTTGTAAAATGCTCTGTGGGTAGAGGACGAATAATGTAATGAAGATTAATAAACACACAGTCCTAAACATGTGTAGTATGCAGTTGCTATTCCCAAATGACTTTGTCAATATGTTCTAAATGAAATCAGAAGTATACAGTATCTTAACTTGTGCTGATAGGATTGCAGAGAATTTGATTTACACAGACAACATTGTGTATAACTATAAAGCAGACGTCTCGGCAGTTCTGCAGTTATAAAATGTTTTGAGTATGTATATTAACTTCGCTCATCTAGTTGTATTGCTTCGAGGTTGCACACGTGTACCTAACGTGTAATATTGAATTTAAAGACAGCTCTAAAATCGACCGAAAGGACGATTCCAACCATCCGAATGTAAAATAATACAGCATACAGATATGTATAAAATATGTATATCACATTTACAAACACATTAAAGCTCACATGTCATGTTTTTTCCGGTTATTACCCGTCCCCTTGTGTGTTATGAAGGTTGTTCTGCAGCGTCACAAACCCTCAAAGTACACCCTGTAGCGAGTAAACTCGAACACAGGGAAGGCCTGTCTGTGCTGCCCCAGAACGCCTCGTTGGAGATCTTTCTTTTTCCATTGTTGTCTTGCTGGGTACAGTGACGTGCCCATACCCAAATGGACCAATCCGTGGAACTCCTCACACACACACTCTCTCTCAACGGCGAAACTGTGCCGCTGGGGGGGGAGTGCTAGTGGAGCCTGTGGCGCGCTTACACTGTAGGTGCACCGCGTTTGGGGGTGCGGGTGTAGTGGCGCCTCGCAGATGGGGGTGCTGCAGCCCTCTCAGCACCCCCCCTTCCCGCGTCCATGGTGCTCAGGCTGAGTTCAGGCTGAGTTTCGCGATGTCTCGCAGACCCCACGCAGCAACCGGGAAACGAGACCAGCTCACACTGTCCGCTCCTCGAGTCTCAAAGGGCGGAGCAGCGAGCCCCGCAACGTCCCGCCAACATGGCACCCAGACCCCACGCAGCATTCTCTTCTGTTTGTCATGACTGGTGTCATCTCCTGGTTGCTAACAAACGCCATGGTAACACATAAACACTGATGTTCCGCTGTAACGATGGTGGACTCATCAGAAGAGAGTGGGCGAGCTGACCAATCAGAGCAGCAGGAGCTCCAACAAGCCGTGTAGGACAGAGAGTGAATACACAGACTACCCAGAGATGCTGTTTGAGAAACCAATGTGAGTTTGGAACAGGAATTATGATCAGTAGAAACGGCCATGACACGGGACCTTTAAGATAAAAAAAAACACAACAATCAAAATATAGAAAATAACAGTCACTTCAATATCAATATCTTTCATAGATTGTCCATAGCAGCGTAAAAACAAAGTGTTGTTAAGAAATATGCTATGAATTAAAAAATGGTGCCACATCTTTAAAACGTACACGTGAACAGAAGGGGACCATTTGTTTAAAACTAAACCAGCATGTTTCCTTTATTGTAAACACGTCTGCCCTGTAGGGGGTCCCTGGCCTTACATATTGAGAGACCCCTTCCTGAACTCAGATAACAATCTGTGTTCTGTTTTATGAGAGGAAATTGCTCTGGCTGATAACATGCATTATTATCCTGACTCAGCACGGGAACAGTAACATCTTAATAGAGTGGAAATACTGGACTGTATTCAATATACACCAGAGAGGACATTATAGCATAAACAATGTAAGGTGAAAGGGAATTGATTGTTGCAATACAATCAGAGGGTTTCAGAACGATGGGACCAAATTGCTCCTCAAGGGAGAAACTCAGGAGGTCGAGAGTGATTCAGCGCTGTGGGGGAAGGAAAGGAAAGGAACAAAAGAAAGTGGCCTTCACAATTTCATCAGGAACACCTTATATTGAGTTACTGTGGCAAACAGTCTCAGAGTAGGACAGAACTGCCCGTTTACTTGGTTTACAAGCTTCATTTGTTTTAAAATAGAGAAAGAAATGCTCCTGACAACTACTGTAGAAGGGAGCTCAAAGAGTGCAGAATTCTGCCCAGGCAGTTTCCATAAGTGAAACATGAAGTGTTTATCTGCCCCATGATTTGAATCCACTTCAACAGTTAATGGGTTATTTCTTGGACCAATCTTCACCCTCCCACCAAGATACATTCATTTGGGCCAGATGTATTTCTGTAATCCAATTGGCAAACCAAACCAAAACGTAACCTACTGGTGAAGTTAATACAAGGCAAGGCAAGGCAAGTTTATTTATAGAGCACTTTTCGACACAGGGTAATTCAAAGTGCTTTACAAAAAAGAAATGAAAGACATTAAGCATTAAAAAAAAGAAAAGCTAATAAAATAAACATTAAGGAAAAATACATGGATAAAAGTTACAGTGCAGTCTAAAATGAATGCATAAAATACAGAAAAATCATGATAAAAGTTCAGTGCAGTCTAAAATGAAAGTTCAATTAAACATTACAAGAAAAAGTACATGGATAAAAGTTACAGTGCTAATAAAATAAACATTAAGGAAAAAGTACATGGATAAAAGTTACAGTGCAGTCTAAAATATGAATATTTTCCATATATTTCATTTAGACAGACTTTCTTCACCATATTTTGCTCGCATGACATCCACAATCGGACCCTCAGGAGGCTGTACACACCCCCTCCCCTGCTTTGCTTCCATAACAAAGTCTTTAAAGTGTTACCAAAACACTCACACTCCGTGTTACCAAAACACTCCGTGTTACCAAAACACTATTTTTCATCCGTCGATGCCAGATATCCCAAATATCTCTTTCGAGCAGTCCCTCTCATAAATGTCATGGAGTTTAATTACGTTTAAACATTACAAGAAAAAGTACATGGATAAAAGTTACAGTGCAGTCTAAGATGTGAATAGTTCAATTAAAAGCAGCGACAAAAAGAAAAGTCTTCAGCCTGGATTTAAAAGTAGTCAGAGTTGCAGCGGACCTGCAGGTTTCTGGGAGTTTGTTCCAGATGTTTGGAGCATAATAACTGAACGCTGCTTCTACCATGTTTAGTTCTGACTCTGGGACAGAAGCTGACCAGTCCCTGAAGACCTGAGAGATCTGGATGGTTCATAGTTTAGCAGGAGGTCAGAAATGTATTTTGGGCCTAAACCATTCAGTGCTTTATAAACCAGCAGCAGTATTTAGAAATCTATTCTTTGACACACAGGAAGCCAGTGTGAAAGACTTCAGAACAGGAGTGATGTGATCCACTTTTCTTAGTGTCAGTGAGGACTCGAGCAGCGGCGTTCTGAATCAGCTGCAGCTTTCTAATAGATTTTTTAGTGAGACCTGTGAAGACACCATTGCAGTAGTCCAGTCTACTGAAGATAAAAGCATGGACAAGCTTTTTCCAAATCCTGCTGTGACATTAGTCTTTTAATCCTAGATATGTTCTTTAGGTGATAGTAGGCTGATTTAGTAACAGTTTTAATGTGACTGTTGAAACTCAGGTCAGAGTCCATGACTACACCTAGATTCTGGTTTATGTTTTGAACATTGCAGACTGAAGCTCAGCGCTAACTTTTAAACGTTCTGCCTTGGCTCCAAAGACCATTACCTCAGTTTTATCTTTGTTTAATTGGAGAAAGTTCTGACACATCCAGTCATTGATTTGTTCAATGCACTTACTCAGTGTTTGAACTGGAGCAGAGTCTCCTGGTGAAATTGTTACGGCAAACAATTGTGTACAAGGTGGTTTAAAGTGGTTTCTTATGTAAATAATGCTCTACATTTCCAAAGTGCAATAACTAAATGTCTCGTGGTAGTAACTGTCTTTGTTCATTTAGTGGAAGAGAGAATCAATCTTGCTGTGTTCAGCCCATAGTCAGTCAAATGATGCAAAGAAGGCACTGCTGTGGTGGCGAAGTAGATAGGGACTTGGCTTGGCAACTGGAAGGTCACCGGTTCAAGTCCCGGCAAGACCAAGTGCCACGAGGTGTCCCTGAGCAAGGCACCGTTCCTACACTGCTCCTAACACTTGGATGGGTCTGTCACTACCCAATCCGTCCCCCTGCCCGATCGGTACTGCGCATGTGCGAGATGGTCCGGAAGTCCGGATGGCAACCCAAGATGGACACTTGACACAGTGGCTTTTAGCAAAGCTCAAAAAGAAAAACCGAGAGAGAGAGATGAGAGACTCCAGAGCAAGCAGGTGTGAGGTTATTTTTGAAAATAGTGGGTCGGGGTTTTAGCAGCTTTTGCTTACAATAGTTTTGTTGGGTTGGATGACAACTGTTACACCATCAATACACCATTCTGATACCAACATGTTGATCGGTGGTTTAGAGAAACTGTTGACAATAGCAACGATTGTTACATTCTCTCTTTGGGAAAACATATATTTGTATCTTCCTACCTTACAAGCGGAGCTCAGCCAGTCAGCAGGACGTGGAGTCGCTGTGTGTAGTGAGCTGGAGAGCATGTTGATTGGATTTCAGAGCGGTGGTAATGTGGAGATGACATCTGCTTCTTTGACCTGCACACATGCACATAGTTAAAAGCTGTTTATTTCAACAGGTATATTTAAGTTAAGCTAGAAGGTGAGCTCAGAAGTTTGGAGCCACACAATTAAAAACAGAAAAAGACACTGTTTCCCAAATTGAGATTGCTCTTAAATACTTTCCACAGCCAGCACTGTAATAATACAACATGATAATGGTCATAATGTCATTCATTGTATTAAAATGTATTCTCTTCAAACAAAACACAAAAAGCTGCTCAAAAAAAACAGTTAACATACATAACCATCTAAAGGTATAATAATAATAATAATAATAATAATAATAATAATAATAATAATAATAATAATAATAATAATAATAATAATAATAATAATAATAATACATGTTATTTGTAGGCGCCTTTCATGACACCCAAGGACACCGTACGATTAAAAAAATAAATAATAATAACTAAATTAAAAATAAATAAAATAAAAGCAACAGAACATGATAACAAAAATAAAATAAATAAAGAAAGAAACCACAAACAGGAAATCATGGAGGAGACAGTCAAGTGGACACAAAGGAGTATAGGAGTGTTTTCACTTCAATGTCAAATAAATCCTTATAAACACATCTTACAATCCTGTTAATTCCACGCTATGTGTTATTTGCAGTTAAACAGATGATAGCTATGTTAATTTAATCCCACACACATGCATATGCAACCTGCTAAGCATTCCTTTGAGTATCAGCACCTCACAACATGTAAAGGGCGTACTTTGTGAAAGAGCAGGAGCCTGAAGCAACGGTGGAAGACCTGAAGACAGATTGCAAAGGTGTGAGGAATCGATGGGAGTGAGAGAAGACGGAGTAGGCGGAGAAGGAAAAGAGGAGAAAGGAAGATCGGAGAATGAGAAGGACACGACTGGACCGAAGGTGAGGAAAATATATAGACTGGAGAGTAGGGAGGGCGGGTTAGGAAAAGAGGAGAGACAGAGGAATCAAATGAGTGGAAAGAAACAGCAATTCATCATGACATCAAACGATGAGAGGGGCCGGACAGATTTACTAGAGTTCCCTCTGGTATGTAGACACTCATTAAAGAGTCTTGATGAAATTCACAATCTGTACTCTGAACCACAAATCAAAGTAAAAGCAGACGCCAGAATGTCCCATAATGTGTTTTTAAACATGTGTTTTTGTGGGATAGAATTAAATGTATATATTTATATAATACATCAGTTATCTGTGGGTGGTTCCTCTCCGTATCCTTCTGACAGGATAAGGATCTGTAAGCTACTGTAAGAGAAGCACAATTCTCTTCAGTTCTTCATTATTAAATATGTGTTACACATTTCTAAATCAGCATGATAACTCTGAATGATCAGTGGAACAAGTACTCAGGTTTTGAACTCAAGTAAAAGTTGCAACACCAAATGTTGAAGCATTAAAATGTGAACCACTTATTTGACTATTAGTCCTTTTTCAGAATCGTATGAAAGGATATTATATTACTGAAAACCCTGAACCAATGGGTTGTTTTATAACGTTGCATCTGGAAAAGATCGAGCTACTTTACTACAAAAGCTTTCATACTAATGTAGTCAAAAAGGATAATATGTCCCTCCAAAATGATGTGGAATAAAAGTATAAAGTGCAAGTACTGTCAAATTGTACATAAAGTAGGCTACTTGAGAACAAATAGCTGCATTCCACGGTTGTTCTGAATAAAGCTTAACACACTGTAAAGTTTTAGTATACAATTTAAATCAACTTAGTTGTCTGAAGTGCTGTGAAATGACAGTAGATTATATTGACCTGCAGCTGTTATCAAAAATACATATATAAGTACATCCAGTACAAACTACAAATAGTTTGACAGTGTGATACATTACATACATTGCACAGGGGCAAAAGTAACCTCAGTTAATCATACACTTACAATGTTAAGTGCATGCTACATACATAAAGCTGTCTCAATGTTCATCTACTGGACATCACCAGAGCTCCAACTTGCATTAAACCTGCAATTTAATTTGCCACCTCACCTTTCTATTCAACTTTATCCAACATTTGAACTGTCAACATTTTTGGTTAGATATTTGTCATGCACTCTTAATTCAGTTCATTATATATCTAAGCCAGAGCAGTTCTATTTCAGAACATAACGCTTTCTACAGACTGGAGTTGACAGAAAATGTCTCCATAATAATTTGTGTTGACTTGAGGATAAACTCAGATGTAGCTAATTATTATTATTTTAATTCAGATATGCCATTAGGCCATGGCAGTCTGTCAGCACTCACTCTGCCATAGCCTACAATTAGCCCACCTTCACGCTAATTACTGTGATTAGTTCCACCTGTGTTGGGCAGAGAGCTACCTCACATGCTAACATTACCAATCAGCGTTTGTTAAAGGTATACATTAGCTTTCTGGCTTAACACAACGTTACATCGATAAAAAAGCTCAACAAAGTACTTCTTCCTTGGTTGAAGACTCTGAATGACCACACAACTCTTCTCAACACTTCGGATGATTCAAGCTTTTAGCACGTGTGCTAACTAGCTAAGCCAGGTAACATAGCACTCTTCTCTAGCTTGTAAACTAAGAGTCGACTTGTGAAAGTACCTGTTTTTTTTCTTTCCGTGTTTGTGTTCCTTTCATTGATAAACTACGGAGCAGGACATGGAGAAGAAAAAATAAATTATTTGAAAAATAAAAAATAAAATGTTTTTGCGAGATATCGCTAAAGTATTGCGAGATCTCGCAAAACCCCGTTGCAGTTTGTAGACGGTCCCTAAGCACTCCTCTCCTTCCTCCAGCTGCAGATTGTGACCAATTCTTGATGTTTTGCTCGGATGACGGCGCGTATCGAACTGTTCTGATAAAAACGACTCTGTAGCTCGTTGTCTACCTTGCTATGATTGTAAAGTCATGTTGTTTGTATTTTTACAACGTTATGTTCATGAGTTATTGATCCGCGAAATTCGAATCTGTCAATAACTCAGCTCAAAGGAACGTGCATGTCCCCTCGCTCTGAGTGTTTTCTTGAGGTGTCCTCACTTATGTGAAACCCTTTTATATATACAGTCTATGTGTGAAACCCGTGCCTATTGCCAAGCACTGATGTTATATCTTTATATTTAAGGCCAAGCTCAAAGTAAAATCGATGAACCACTCCATTGTTGTGGTTTCTGTGTTGCCGTAGCAGCCGAACTGACCAGGAAGTAGCCTACTAAATGAAAAGTATTGCGATATCTCGCAAAACATTTTGTTTTTGTTTTGTTTAATTATTATTATTTTTCTTCTCCATGTCCCCTAGGGGGCTGTGATTCCTCATAAAACTCCTCCAGCCGGCTGTCAGTAGCTAGTATTGGCAAACTGCAGTGCAACTTTCTTTTTGTGATTTTCATCTTCTATGGTGGTGGTCTGCACCTTTATACAGTCTATGGTCTGCACTCATGCTATGCACACAGTTTACTAAGGAAAGGGATCAGGGTCATTTGTAGTAAGTAAGAATTATGGGTACCACTTTACAATAAGACTAGCCTTATAAAGGATTCATAAAGGGTTTATAATTAGGTTATGCATTAGGTTGTAAACACTTTATTAATCATTAAGAAGCATTTATAAACCAGTTCTAACTAGTTTTCATACATCAACACAGGCTCACTATTTGGCAAGATTACTAAGCCTTATATTGGCTACTTCGCGAGAATCAACTCAGTGAACAGATACCAAGGACGCTGGCTGATGAAGAAGACAAAGTAAGCTAGGTAGCCAATATACGGTTTAGTAATCTTGCCAAATAGTGAGCCCACTTTTATCTGTACTGCTAAGTGTTATATTGGCTACTTAGCTTACTTCGTCTTCTTCATCAGCCAGCATCATTGGTATCTGTTGCTCACTGAGTTGATTCCCCCCATCCATCTTGATGTTTCTTGGCATCTCTTTATGACCATTTATTTACGAGTTACTAACATTTATAGTTGCCAACAGGGAGCCTTGTTGTAAAGTGTAAGACACATTCCCATTTATTAATGAGTTACTACCGTTTCTAATAAGGCTTAGCAGAACAGATAAATGTGGGCTCACTATTTGGCAAGCAACCGGTCACAGTTGCCCTGTTTATCTCGTGTCTTATAAAAGCTTATTAAGGATTTCTAAAGTGTTCACAACCTAATTAATGAAGTAATTACAAAACTATTCGTAAACCCCTACACAATTCTAAAATACTTCTCATTTGTGGCCTTAATCCAGTTGCCAGGATCTGACCTAAAAGTGTCTCCTGTATCCACATGAACTTTATAAAATATATATTGTAACTTGTAAATATTTGTGTTGTTTCACTAAGACATAACCACTGTATAATTTGATGCTGAGGACTTAAAAGAAACCCATCCAAGGCCTCAGCACTATTCTATTAATATAGAATACAATGGCTTCTACTGAATACCAGTTTCATTATCTCTGCAACAGACAAACAGGATAACCAAATACAAGTTAGTTACTTATCATAAGTAGGCTTTTAACATATGAGATGTAAAATAAAGTATATATGTCATCCCTGTCATTCAATTTATAGCACTTTCTGTGTGTTCAATTGTAGACGTGCCTTCCTTTCGGTGGAATGCTGCTACACTTCCCAACCAAAGCACAGAGGAATTGACTTATGTTAATTAACGACCTTTGGTGTCAATCGTTCCAGGGATTATTTGCATATTCTCAAAATAGCACCATAAGTAGGAAAATCAACATCTACACTTCTGTGAAACTCTGCTAGCTTCTCCTTCTTGAAACACTTCAGAGCACAACAAAAAAAATCCTACAAATAACTATGCATGTTGAACAAATAACTGGAGCTTATGCAGTATGCTGATTAGCACCTTTCTTTGTGCAGCAAATTAGTAGGTACATGAAGTCAAGCGCTCATTGTATAAATATAAAAGGAAAAGCATGGCTGTTTAAATATTTGGAGCTTCTTATCACAATTCATTATGTATTTTCACATAATTAACCACTTCTTGCACAAATAGCACTGTTCTGTATGTGTGTTCTGTATTTGTGTGAGGGGTATCGTAGTAGGACTTGTGTAAACGTTTGTAGATGGATGGTTTAAGTTTTGTGAAACTGGCCCTCATTTATCAAAACTTTAAAATGTTGAATGTACCGTGGAGACATGCAACAGCTGGTCTTTTAAGCAAACCAATGTGTAAGAAACGAATTGACCACTCTACTCATTTTGGGATGCCATTGTCACTTTTTCATTAAAGGTGGGGAAGGTAAGTTTCAGAAACCGGCTCGAGATACACTTGTTGTTATATTCCATGGAATGCTCTTAACATCCCGATAGCAATGAATATATATATATTATATTGACAACAAATCCATAAAAAAATGTCATCTGGAGAAGCCGTAATACTGTAAAACGTACGGGCCGGCTAAACGGATTGGATGGCCTACCTGCCTGCCCACAAACTTATCTCGTGCCCTCATTGGTCATGTGCGCGTTCGTGTGTTGGGGGAGGGGCTCTGTGAGGAAGTGGCAGATTTTCTCCGGTTGTGTATTTTCAAATTCTAGCGATCTCGAGCCGGTTTCTCAAACTTACCTACCCCACCTTTAAAGGCAAAATGATTGTGAGTAGAGTCCGATGACATTTCCTTTCAGTCTCGGCCGTGTTAGAGAGGTTTCTTTAGAAAAACAGCTCATGGTAATACCCTTAAATACCACCTCATCCCCCAAATGAACAAGAGATCCTATCAGTGCAGCATTATCTGTAGTCTGATGTATGGCCCTTTGTATCCCTGATAGAAAATCCAGTTACATTTTCTATTAGGGATGTTGGAAAGAATGTCGAGGTCTGTCACTGCCATGTAAGAGTTTCTAAAGCGACAGACACAATCTGCACTCATATAGAAGGGTGGTCTTTTAATAATGTCACCGCATAATTGGTTTCTGGAACATTTCATGACATTAATTAACGAAATGGGCCTAAAGGCATCAGCGAGGGGCAGAGAGAGAGGAAGAAGGGAAAAGAGAGGCAGAGCAAGGTGCAATACAACAGATATAGATCAGAAACCTTATCTCCTCAGTTCACAAGTCTGCTATTCACTCCTGGTCCTCCTCACCCTCACTCTCAAAGGGTTTCCTTCTCTCCACTCAAACACATCGACTTCACATTCACAGGCTGTCTCAGCACACGCTGGGTTTGCTGTGGGAGAACTGAAAACTGTAAACGCTCTGAGCGACAATCACACAGATGGAAACATTGGCATTTTTCATATCTCAAAGTCAAATGGATTGTCAGTGTGTACCTCAAGGGCTGCATTTGTGATTATATTTTAATCAAGTTTGAAAAAACCCACTGGGTTCGCAATCATTTTCACAATGATGTCCTCTCTTTGTTTCTACATCATCACAATAATGTGAAAAATGCCATCATTACAAAGAAATCTGCCTTAAATCTGAACCTACCTTGATTCCAAAGAAGATTTGTTTTTCTATTTACTGACAGACCCTCCTCTTTCGGCTACTGGTACTGGATCTATTTGCGTTCCTGCATTATGTGTTGAAAGCAAGAACATAAAAGAAAGATATAAACAAATGAATCAGTATAAAACTGTGCTGGTATTTTGGACCCATCAATTTGATTATTTATCTCATTACAGGAATGATTGTGTTGTAGTGTGGGTGGCATCCTTCCATATGATTACACCCTACAGAACAGATAATGAAACTGTTATTCAGTATGCTGCGGTACATCTATAGAATAGTGATGATGCCATGATGGGTTTATTTTTAAAACATCACCATCGCTGGATGCTATACGTAACTACAGTATGTCTCTGTTTAACAACTATTTACAAGTTACACACAACTTAAAAGGAATTGGAAATAAATAACTTCCTATGAAACGGATGTAATGCGCAAACACCAAAAAAGTGTATTATTATTTTTTTTATATTTCTGAATTGAAAACCTTTAAAACATATTTCCACACAGAGGAGTTCATATTTATATAGTCGATAAGGTCCGGGTTTAGCTTGAAGCAGCAGTGTTTTTACATATTCTCTCCAGGGTGCCACAAAGAGGAATTATAACCAAATGGCAGAGTTGCTTTGGAACAAAATCAAGCATATAGCACAGAATATTCCTGATAAAAATAACAAAGTATAAACAACATTTTCATTTGGGTTTACATTCAGTTCTGTGCAGTTAAAAAAGGAAATTGCATTAACGACAATGGCCACATTGGATCATTGGTGTGGTCTGAGTACCTTTCTGCTCTGGACTGAACTGAGTCTCCACTTATAGACAACTCCCTGGTACTGTTATGAAGAACATGGGTGATGGAGGAGGTGCAAGACACTTCCTGTTTTACCCTGTACTTGTGGGGTGATGTACAGTGCAGAAAGACTCCTTTAACCACAGCAGCTACTTTTAAATTCCCATTTGCAAGGTGTTAGTCGCATGGTTGGACAGGCGAGGACAAAACAAAGCCAGACACCGAGTCAGTGCTCAGGCCTTTTAGGCAGAAATAAGGTCATGAGGTGGGAAGAGTGGAAGAGTGAGAGTAAAGTGAGCTTTATTTGATGCTTTACAGGTGCAGGTTCTACACAGAGACAAACCACACACCTCTGAGAAGGAAGGAAGTCAACTAGACTCAGTGCTTCTCAAAGTGTGGTCCGCGGTCCACTGGTGGTCCGTGAGCGCCCCTAGTGGTCCGTGAGTATATTGGTAACATTTCACATTTGAAATAAGTTTTCCGCACTCTCGCGGGAATATCTCCGCAATGGAGCGAGTTTAAGTTTCACTTTCGATTGCATGATATAGCCCAGCGCAACACCTTCATCACACATATTGTCACTTGTTTGTACCATTTTCAGGCGATTTGTAAAAAACGATGTGTTTTTGGATATTTGTGGAGTTAGGTGGTCCGCGAGTATTTTTGTATTGGTTAAGTGGTCCTTGGTATGAAAAAGTTTGAGAAACACTGCAAAGGTCAGAATGGGGGCATGGCTTTACACAGGTCACACGTACAGGCTCCATTTTGGTGTCTATGTGGCAATGTTATTATTTAATTTCAATCTTCTTCCCCCTGTCAATGATTTTGCATTAAATGTGCTGCACTGACGATGAAAAAGTGACTTGTTGAGCATAAATTGTGACGAATGCAACTGAACAATTTCATTATGCAGACAAGACAAAACAAAAGAACGCTATCGTGGTATTTCAGGAAATGTTACTCTTGCATAGGCAGACACCATTGATCTTTATGTTGTGCATGGGTACCACAATCTTCTTTAAACACGAAATAATTAGCCGGTTTACTGATTTTTATGGTTCAAAGTTCTCATTCTTAACCGGTTCATTCAGTATCCAGCACTGCCTCACCTCAAAGACATCGATCTTCATCTCTCACTGTTTACATTTAGGTAGAAGACATTGGATTTTTGTATTAAAAGTCAAATCTCATCATGTGAAGTAACATTTTTGGACATTACCTTGGTCGCGCTTTATGACTGAGTGGAGAATAAGGGCCTGGAAAATTGAAAACACTAATTGCATTTCAGTGTGTGATAAAAAGAAGGACAACTGCTTGAGACAGAGACCTGTAAGGAACATTAAAGTCTATGAAGGAGCTGGAATAATAAAAAGCTGTTGAGCTCATTAACTTTCCCTCCTTCCTCCCCTGCTCGTGGTTCTCCCTCTGTGATCGCCTCTAACTTTTCATTCTCGTGCTTTCTTCTCCCATCCTTCACCTCATTTGCAAATATAAGAATAGTCGTGTCACCTTGTTCTACTTACTTCACCCCCTCTTGCAACGAGATGATTATAAAGCATGTTTCATCTTGGTAGCATACTGTTTAATGCTAATGACTGATCACATTACCCATTTCCTTTATCATCTCAAGTGCCATAGCGACCCCATACTCAGCCAATCCCATCGCTTGTAATTAATGAGTGTCCCGTTAACGATCTTATGCACACGCTCTACTGACTGATGGAATGTTTTGGGAATGTGTCACTGTGGCTATTGGGCGTCTCGTTAATGATGGAGCTTCTCTTCCACCTGGGGGGTGGGGGGTGGGGGGGGTGGTGGAGCGTGTCCGAGCAGGTGTGTCCGAGTCTTTAGAGATGGCTAATTAAAATGGAATTAGAGTGCCATCAGATCTGAATCAGGGTGTCCCTCACCACCACGCTATTTGTGTCGCTGCATCCTGGTAAAATACAAATATAATGTATAATGTCTGTGTCTTTGACATTAGCGCTGCTAGCCACCTGTGCCCTGTACTAGGAAGCCAGTTCAACATACCCATGATATGTTTGAGTAACAAACAAACTAACAACAACAAACTAACAAACGAGATCTCGCTAAACGGTCCGACGACGCTGGTTATCAACTTGGTAAATCAAGCCAGGGGTTCTCTCACCAGCTGAGAGCGCGTTCACGTGAAAAGGGCGGGGTTAGCTACATTTGACCAATCACAAACAGGGACAAGTGTACTGACAGCGCAGCGTCATACTTCATTAATGAAAAGTAAACTAATATTAGACAAATATGAGCTTTTAAACATCCATGACTTCAACATATAATCCAAGATACAAGCCACAGAGCTGCACCTGCAAGGAGAATACAGAACAACTGGTTAAAAAATAACTACCGAGTGTTTGAAAGCGTATAGTTTTATGATATCACTGCCCCATCTAAGACACGAGTGGATCTGACTTTAATTACATTTGGCTCGAGTGTTTCGTCAACTTAATGTGTTGCTTAAAATAATACTTCTGCATACAGTATGTGACACTGTGAGTGTTGCACGGACAGATACGGCTCAGCTGACTCAGATCAGGAAATATATGATATATTATGATATTATGATCGATGATCTGATTGATGATGTAATATGAATGATAAGTGCGACACGTCGGCGTCTTCTCTGCATACGGCAGTTTAAACTGTATTTCCTTTATCCTGTAGGCCTAATACTATTTGAGAGATTTAAACTCCGCACCCTGAGTTGATCTGTTTATATAGACGCCGGAGGCGGGCAGCGTGAGGTAAAACAAGTTATTTAGCCTTCCCAAACCTGAGCCTCACGCGCCGCCTATGATCATAGGTGTCAGATACAAAACGTGTCTCTGAAGTGTTTGGCTGAAACACCGAACAGATCATTGCAGCATCCCATAATCAGGGGCGCCGCCAGGGATTTTGGGCCCCATGAAATATCACATTGGGCCCCACCACCAGGCACAGGCCACTTTGTTTATAAATTACCTCGAGGGCCGTACAAAATGGTCTAGCGGTCCGTATACGGCCCCGGGGCTGGAGGTTCCCCACCCCTGCTTTAATATAATAACATTAGCATTAATATCATAACCAAAATGTTGGTGATTAACATTTTGTTTACCTAATACAAACTGATCACTCAACGTTTCAAACTGTCCATCATCCAAATAGACTAAAAGCAGTTTTTTGTTTTATGTAGATCATTGGCTATGTGGGAAAATACTGTGTTTGAAATGTATAATTAAAATTAGATGTTAGCTTTTTTTTTAATATATATATATTTTTGTATTCCAGTCTCCCTTCAAATATGTTAAGCGGCATGACAATCAACACAATGCTGCTCACATCCTTCAGTTGGGAGAAAAGCTGGTTCAGGTTCAGCCTTATGGGGGGACAGGGCTGCTGAGCCTAAAGATGGATCTGTTGGTCCTGGCACCAGGGGGAGGGACAACTGATTTAGTATGAATAGGCGCTAAAAATGTGCCTGCATTTATTAAAGGTAGGTAAGAATGGAGAAACCAGCTCGAGTGCGCTAGAATCTGAAAGTACACAACCAAAACAAATCTGCCCCTTCCTTCAGACTTCCTTACAGAGCCCCACCTCCAACACACACGAACGCGCACATGACCAATGAGGGCACGAGATTTGTGCACAGTTGGAAGGCTGACAGGCAGGTAGGCCATCCAATTATTTTAGCCGGGCCGGCTCAGATGATTGGTCGTGCTTTTTACAGCGCCACGGCTTCCACAGATAACATTTTTGTATGTATTTATTGTCAAAGCATTTAATATATTCATTGCTATCGGGATGTTAAGAGCATTCCATGGAATATAACAAAAAGTGCTTCTGAAGTGAATTACCTACCATACCTTTTAAATATCAGCTAAAAGAGCAGTGAAATGAAAGACCTCTGAATTGTCTGTAAAGATATTAACAGTACTTAATGTCAGCTTAGTAAAAAAAAACATTAGCAAACAGACTAATTTCCACCACTCATGCACCACACCTTTTCTTGTGAAAAACTGGGTGACATGCTGTCGCCCTTTAGTCCCTTTCTCTTGTCTTTCTCTCCTTTCTCTTCTTTTCGTAGAGCCTGACTTTTTTCTAGTCGTTGAGACATGGTACAACACACGTAAGTAGGCTAAGTACTAGCATCCCTCCTCACATGCTTTCACTCTCTGCAAATGCTGGTGCCGCTCCGCGTTTGGAGGCAGGACCAAACCATTACATGTAAATAGAAGGGGGTGTACAGAGGCTTTGGGTAATTAACTTTTGGAAGAAAATAAGTTAAATGAATCGTAAGTTTAGTGAGTAATTTATCAATATAACGTTCTAGTAATGTTAATTATTGAGGATTGAGGATAGGTTACTTACATTTTTTTTCTTAATGTTCTAAACATTTGGGGCCCCTGTCAGTCACGGGCCCTTAGAATCGTCCTAACTTTTCACCCCCTTATGGCGCCCCTGCCCATAATCCCCCTCCATCTCCACAGGATTGACATGCACTGAACAGTTATTCAGACATCTTTTTCTTCTTCTTCTTCGTCTTGACATTAAATTATAAACCATAATAAATCAATTGTATAGGTCTAGCCTCCCTATATCTGTGTGTGAAATTGTTCCATCCTCAAAAACAAAAACTTCTGCAGTTCTAGCTATGAATGCGGTCTTCTGTTGTCTGCAGACAACAGAGTTACAACAACATTTTATAACAACTAAAATAGTGCATGTGGGTGCAAATTTACATTCTCTGTCTTACTGTTACATAAATCCCATGCATGTATGATATTAAGTTAGCTTCATCATATCTCAATCAGTGATTAAGTGAATAATAAAGTTTCTATCAGGTCACTACTATCAGCCATTATTTTCAGGAGGGGGCGGGGTTTGGAGGAACGGAGATGAGACGGTGATTGCGGAAGCTTTCCTCCTGCCTTCACAAACTTTACACAAGTATTTATCAACTGAAAATAGCAAGAGGACATTCTCTGCAACCAAGACTTGATTAAATCCACCAAAAAGCTGACATGACGATAACGAGTGTTTTTCAAAAAACACAAATCCCTCCCTGTGTGTCTCTGGGCCGCAGCGACAGGGCCTGATTCAGAGCGGGTCATTCTGGTTCTGGACTGGTGTTGGTGGAGAAAGCAGACTGCTGCGTGTGTGGTGTCGCTGTGCCGCTGTCACGTCTGTTCCTCACTGCGTCACGGACCAATTTGATATTCGTGTGACAGAAAACAATTCTAAAACGTTATTGTCCAGCCGCGGCCGAAAAATCAATAGGCAACCTTACTACGCTATAATCGATAATCGAGCGGCGAGCTACTGAAAAGCTGCCCGCGAGCTATAGCTTGCAATAGCTTGGTTTCAGTCACGTGACTTCTGCGACGCGCGAAATTCAAGTGGAGGTCAGGAAGTGAAAACGCAATCATTCATCAACGCAGGAATCATGGAGGACACCGACTATGTCAAACAATTAAATGAACCTGCACGCCGCAGATATCGTGAAAAAATCACAGTACACATCGGATACGATCCGTATCAGCTGAAAAAGAGCGACTTTTCTCGTGATTTATCAGATTTGCCCGCTATCGAGGCGATGGATATCACCAGCTACCTCGTCCTTCATACCTCCTACTACACGGCTAGCCAAATGAAAGCGTATAAAAGCCTGGAAGTTTTTAACTACTTTGTGTGTGGATGGGTGAATGACCTCGGCACCAAAAAGGCATTAAACAATTGTCGCCTTGTTTTTGCCCGGGTGAGTGTTAACTACCTATACCTTCTTACCTCTAAGTAGCATTATTAGGAGACATCTAGCTAGCTAACTTTAGCTACATGGACTCGTGTAAGGCAGGGTTACGGCTGTCGCCTTGCCTTCAGCAATAACTGGCCTGTGAGTGTTCTGTGTATATATATATATATATATATATATATATATATATATGTATGTGTGTTATGATTACATGTAGGTACTATGGTTACCGCGTCGGCGACGTTGTTTCGTTCCTACCAGAGGTCCCGAGGCCTCTTGATGACGCTACTTAAGCTGCCACGTTGTTGACATTTGGGGCGTGGATCTGTGCTAGGACGCCATGCTACCATACCTCAGAATGTTTGTGTGTTATTGGTGCCTATGTGTGTGTCCTTATGATATTGTTAACAGAGGTTAACTCGGGTGCTTATGGTGTGTGTACTTAGGATATTGATGTGAGTGTATGTGTTTAGCTTAGGATATATTGTGTTTTGGTGACGGCGTTGCACTTGTGCGAAACGTCTCGCCACTTCTGTCTTAAGTGTCCTGATTCGTGACTGTGATATTCTGTGGCCTTCGTTTTTGTGTACTGTTGTGTATAGACTGCTCAGAGCCTTTGAACAGCCTGCACGTTGTTTATATCACTCTATGTTGAGGTTAATATTAAAAACAACCTCTTTACCAAGACCATCTGGTTATGTGTTGCTTCCCTTTTACCCCGAAACGAGCTGGGGACGTAACAGAACTAGACTAGCTAGCTATGGCTTGATGTTGTTAAATGTATATTACTAACTAGCAAGTTGTTAACTGGAGCTTCAATTTTGTAGGTCAACCATTCCCAGAGGTCTGGAGAAACACCATTAAAAACGTGGATTGTAGCTAAAGAAGATGGAGAGGTTGTTACAGCTAGGGTGACCAGATCCCAACAAACCAAATGTGGGACAAGGAGTATGGTTGTGTGGGACAATGTGGGACACCCTCTCAACAGCAACCCCTGGAAAAAAAACGTAACACATATATAACAACAGAGCAGAAAGTGAAGTCAAAATGCAGTTTTTTATAAAAGAAAAGTAAACTAAGGCAGCAGGCATTATTCACTTCAAGTGTTTAGAAATGCATCTTCTTAATTCAACTCGTCAGTATTACCTGTACAAGTAGGCACATTGCACAACATACATTGATAGATAAAATAAAACCAAAACTGGCCAGGAGAGAACATTATTATGGACGCTGCTTGTGTACGACCACACGACATTTTCTTTACTATCTCAGAGTCTGGAAAAATGGTCGGCGCTAGCTTGTTACCAGTCATGTGACCGGTATGAATGGGAGTGTTGCACTGCGTGGTAAACACTGGTTATTTCTGCTGCTGTTACCTTGTCTGAGTGGCCATCATTGTTTGGTTTGAGTAGGAATGTCTCCATAGAGTGGGATGTCTCTTTTTGAGCGACACGTTTCTTGTGAGAATCGCATTCTCTGTGTCTTTTGACGTCGTATTTACTGCCATGTGAAATTTAAAAATTCCTCTTGCAAAGATTGCAAAACTCTCTGAGAGTCGCCCTGCACTGGCTGCACCCACGGGTAAGTGTCTTCCCAGTCTTTGTTGTATGTGCATCTTCTTTTCTTCTTAGCTGTAGTTTCAGTTTCCTCCATTTTCCATAACCTGCTGCGTCGCCTGCGTTCGTTGTTGTTGTTTGGCAGGGTGGGGGGGGGGCGGGGTGGGGGGGGGGTGTGTGTGAGTGAGTTACTCTCATTGGTTAACACTTGACCCGCCGTATGTTACAGTTGGATTGACAGCAAACACAGCCCCCTGATGATAGCCTTCCCTGCTTTCTCAACAGCCATTGGATGAATCTGACTTTAAAGAAAAGCGTTTTAGCCAATCAAAATGAAATATGCGGGACATCGTCTCAATTTGCGGGACGCACCAAAAGTCGTGAAAATGCTGTGCAGTCCCGCGCAAAGCGGGACATCTGGTCACCCTAGTTACAGCACACTGTAACTGTATGGCTGGGTAAGTCATAAAATAAATATCCCAACCCAAAGCATATTTGACAACACTTAAGCTCAGACAAAATAATGCCTGCTATAATATTCATGTTATACCATTACTAGCTTTTACGATCAATCTAGTTATTCTAGTATGTCTCTGTCTATACAGTTTGTCAGAATCCTGCTCACATGTTGGAGAAGTTCTGTTTGCAATCGAAGCAGGCGTGAAGATGAGAGAGACTGCATCCTGCACCACTGAGAAGTGCAAGTGGCTAATGCCATCACATGTCAAAAAGGTATTCAGACCCCAGTGGTCAGTCAGCTGTTCATGCCGTCCTTGCCTGTCTCATTGTTACACTGCACCTACATGTATGTTCACATACATGTTGGTCTGTCTCTCACATGTGCAGATTCCTGCTGCTCCAGTTGCGATGATAGACTTTTCATCCGCAAAATCCAAAAAGCAAAAACTGGATGATGCCATTGCTGGACGGACAGGTGAGAAGCACACATTTCAGCGTCCCACAGTCCAGGGTTCAAAATTGGAGCGAGGATCAGAGAGGTATATGCAGTTTTTCAACACTTTGAGCAGAAATTCCCCAAGAAGTGCTGCACTGATGTCCAGGGAACCATATTACAAAGAATTTGTCCCTAAATCTGTGAGCAAGCTACCTAAACCACTACCTCAGTATAGGACACCAGAGATGCTACAGCTATCCCCAACAGAGTTGCAGAATGCATGCCAGGACTTCAGACAGGAAGAACTGACACAGCCACAGGTCCAGGCAGTAGAGGAGGAGACCAGAAACCAGAGCTTATCACCAATATGGTTTAGCCAAAGAGCAGGAAGGATCACAGCCTCAAGACTGAAGCAGGTTCTACAGACGAGTCTTGCACAGCCATCAAAGTCCTTGATCAAGTCCATATGCTACCCAGAGGCACACAAGTTCTCTACAGCTGCAACAAGGTATTTATTAGGGATTAGGGAGCCAATCAGAATGGAGTATTCACCCAGACCTTGGTATAATTAAGCAATAGCTCACGACAGGCCGTGGTATTTGTTCATTATATCACAGCTAAGGGGCGTGGTTCGGCCCGACGCGAAGCGTCTGGACCGCTGCGTAAAAAGGAGGGTTTCTGCCCCGTTACTTCTCCGCTGCTTTCTTGTTCCAGTTTGAAAAGCAAACTGCAGGCAGTTTCCTTTTCAACGCAACTGTACAGTTTTTCTCAGACGCGGAGGGATACCGACTTGTTGTGAAAAGTAACTTAACTTAATTCTACCCGTGGTATACGCTGATTATATCACGGCTAAGAACCAATCAGATTGCTTGATTTGACTTGTCTGTTTTATAATGTACAATGTTCTATTTCTGTTCCTTGTTGTATACATTACAGGTATGGATGCAAATACGAGGCAACTGCCCGAAAGCAGTATGAAGGAGTACAAAGTCTGCACCACCAGGGTTTCAGCTGTAAAGACAGCGGGCTTTGGCTGAACCCTCAATGGCCATACATGGGAGCGTCGCCAGACGGATGTGTCACGTGCACCTGCCATGGAACTGGTATCTGTGAGATAAAAGTAAGTTATTTGTTCAGTATTGTGCTACAGTAAAGCGGGTAAGTATAGGATTGTGACGTGATCCTGAGTCTGGGGATCCTCTCCCATTACATTTTGAGCTGCAGACACTTATTTACAGTACAATATATTACTTTTCTTTTCATTTAACTTTTAGTGCCCACACAGCAAACAAGAGGAGGCCAATCTTCGCCTGTGTGCTGGAGAACAGGGCTTCTGTCTCGTCAACGACTGTGAAGCTGGACAGGAGACATGCCTACTTCCATCAAGTACAGGCTCAGCTCCACGTCGTTGACGTTGACTACTGCGACTTTGTTGTCTGGACTAAAAATGACCTCTTTGTAGAGAGAATTGTGCGTGATGTGGACCTGTGGGACAACATCATTCCCAGAGTTGAGAGTTTCTTCAGACTATGTGTTCTCCCTGAAGTGTTGGGACAGAAACTTACAAGGGGAAAGGTAAAAGTCATAAAGAGTTGGTGTGCTCATTTTTTTCCACAAGAACATGATGGTGCATAACTATCAGGTGACTAAAAGCCTCCTCTCCCTGTCTGCTGTTCCATTTTTCAGTTTCAGTTGCAAGATGATCAGGAGGGAGAGAAGGCGTGATTACCAGTACCTGTGGTCCGTCCTGGTCCCGGAAGTTGTGGTTCTCTCCTTGTTGCATTATTATTTGCACAGTGGCAGCTCTTTAACCTGCATTACAGCACCTTCATATTCACTGACCACACTCACTAGAGGAAGTAGGGCTGCCTGATATATTGCTATTGTAAAAAATATGTTTACTGAAAATATTAAATGATACTAAGAAGACTGAATAATACATGGTTTCTTATTTACATTTACAATAACCCTCAATGGCCATACATGGGAGCATCACCAGACCAATTGTCATCTCTAGAATATTGTTGAATAAATTAAGCCTGAATGTAGATGAAAGTTGTATATTGAGTAGGGCTACACAATTTACAACACACAAAAAGATGTTTACTGAAAAGACTTGAACACAAAAAGATGTTTACTGAATAACACATGGTTTCTTATTTACAAGACTACAGCTCCATGACTTTACTCCAATGGGACAACAGACACTGACAGATTAGACAAGGCACAGCAAATAACCCCAATCTTGTCAATTAATGCTAGTGCCTCATCTGGTTTTGTTAGCATGTGCTCTATGGGCATAGCCCTGCTTTGCAGAATCTGATATTTTCTTCTGACTAATCCTATGACTCTTTCGACATGAATACGCACATTAGCTATTTTTCTTGTCTCTTCCACCTTGTATGCTGACAGCTGACTTTTCCCCCTGGTGAATGCAGGCATCTTTAGTGAAGCACAGTAAAATCCCACACTATCGCCAATATCGAACCCACGGTCTGCTAGGACAATATCTCCAGGTAACAGGTTTTTTAGGAGCCCACTCTGTATTGTGATCTGTTTATCACTAACTCTTCCTCCCCAGGCACAATATATGTAAGTGACATAGCCTTGTGGAGCAACACCAATCAGAAATGTAATAGTATGGTGATGCTTGTAGTTGGACTATGTTTGTGCTCTAGCTAGTAAATTAGAGGGCCTCTCAATAAAAACTTCAAAACAGTCAACAATCACAGCAACTCTACATCCAAATGCCTTTCTGAATCCCATTGGCATTGTAGCTTGAAGTACATGTCGCTCTGGCCACTCAATTATAAATGCTGTACTCTCATGAAGTATGTCAATTAACTTATGCCAAATTCTAGAAGCAGTGGAGAGAGAGATGTTGAACCTGAAAGCCAAATCTTTCAGAGGGAGATTTAGTCTCAGCCTCAGCAAAACTAAAATTAACTGTTCAAATTTGGAGAGCACAGACATAGGGCCACAGGTGATGTAGGGTTCGCACAGTTGAAAAACCTGAAGTAAAACTAAGAAGTTGGGGAGCCCGGTGTAAAACTTTGTCTTCTCTTCGTTCTTCTCAAAGGACTCCTGGTTGAACTTTGTGTCCAGTGCCTTTGTCCGAAGATCTCCCAGCTCTGTTGTGTTCTGTCTCAGAACATCCTCCATCCTCTCGATATCCTCCAACGTTAAATCAGTCTGGCATCCTGCATCTGCATACAATATAGCAGTAGCAAGCAAATTAATTATTTAAAATAGTCAAATATGAATGTGAATTGTTGTGAAGTTATCTTTTTGACAACCTTTTTACAGACATGCAAGTTCTCTGTTCCAATTATTGCAGATTCTCAAGTTAGTACTCTATTTTCTAAACCTAATTCAAAGTTTGCATTGATTTTCTGACAATCACATTTGTAATATTTAATAATAATAATGGTGGTTAATTTACCTTTTGGTCATTTAATATCCCACTGGTGTCCTCTGGTTGTGGGCTGTCAGACGGGGGCTGCGTCGGTTCTGGGCTCTCGGTTGTCTGCAGGAGATCCAACAAAGCCTCTGCACATTCTGATCGTCTTTGTTGGTCTTCCTTGAGCTCCATCCTCTGCTCTCGTCGAAGAGATGCCTCTGATCTGGGCTTACTTGCTGTGTGGTAACCGAGGCTAACAGTGGGAGCCCAGTCTACCGACTCAACGTCACCCAAAGCGCTAGGGCACCCTAAAAAGTCCCATCAAAGTCCATATTAAACTACAGGTAACTTAAACATGATCAGTATTAATAAGTAAATAAGCATGTAACCACAACCCAATAATACATAAACAAAGCCACAAAAACCAAGTTAGCTAATACCTCTGATGAAGTGGTCGCTGCAGACACGTGCATTAGACGACTCTGCTCCTCCCGACCGCAGATGTAGGTTTGAAAGCCATTTTTTCCGGCGTTCTTCGGTTAGCTTCTTAAATTGCTCAGCTTTATGGACGACAACCTTCGGCACTCGGTAAAAACTCTTGTTTTTCTCTCGGCCGGATCGATTGGAACAACCGTAAACGACACAACACACCGGCATTTTCACAATGGTAACAGCAGCTAGATCCTCTGTCGAAAATTACTTCCTGACCTCCAATGGAATTTCGCGCCAAAGGAACGCAGCGGTGTGACGTCAAGTGAAACCCTCCTATCGACGTGTTGGAGAGCCATGCTTTTGATGAAAATAAGGAGCCACTGTCCCCACGCCCCTCTGAGAGATATTTGGTTAAAAAGAACACAATGGTGCTCTAGGAGCAGATTCAGGTGATACGGGGGGTACATTGGTTGGTGATTGGCTAATGGTTACTCAAACCAAAACAACGTTATGACATCATAAAGTGGCCAAAATCTGATCAGCTCACTTTCAGACAGGTTTTTATATAAATGGATCAGGACAAACAGAGAGAGAATCTTTTTTTCGGAAACTTTCAGAGTCTCTTTACACAGAGAAGAGGGGACACATGTTGATGTAGAAGCAGGGGCGGATCTAGACAAATATTCATGGGGTGGCAAGAGGGTGGCAGGAGATTTTGAGGGGTGGCATCCCCTGACAGAAGTATATGCTGATTTAAATCGCAATCATATCAATCAATTAGGGGTGTAACGGTACACGTACTGAAATTATTCGGTACGGGCCCTTTGGTTCGGTACATGTGTGTACCGAACGAATATAAACGTAAAAAATTGAGAACATGAACAACTTTCTGGAAGTAATCTCAGGTATATATCATCGAGCGACCAAGTCATTTCATTGGACGAGAGGCATACTATGAGAGCTGGTCACAGGGATGCGTTCAAATGTAGTCAGTAATTTGAGGAACTGTCGAAATGGCGAACGCAGATAAAGTTGAGCTGAAAATCCTCCAGCATCATTGAAGTCTCCGGTTTGGGAACATTTTGGTTTCGCTGTTACGTACAAGGATGACGGACAAAGACAGGTGGACCGAACCAAAGCTGTTTTTCGGCATTGTTCAACTAACATTGGTTACGCGGCTGGCAATACATCACACTCATTTGAAAAGGCATCACCTGAATGTGAATATCACCGGTACCAAAAGAAAAAAGACTGAAGTGCAAACCCAACTCCCGCTAGCATTTAGCCTCCACCACTCGCAGAAAGTTCAGACCGAGCCAAAGCTATTACAAATGCCAAATATCCTTATGTTGCCATGTTAGCAAAGCGCTACCTGGCTGTATCTGCTACCTCTGTCCCTAGAGAGGGTGTTCTCCACAGCAGGAGACATTGTTAGTGCCAGCAGATCTGAACTTTCAGCAAGCAATGTGGACAAGTACATCTTTCTTTAAACAACATGAAAATACAATGACAAGCAAGTCATAATGTCAAGCTGGCTGCTTAGGTACTAGTACAGTTCAAATACAGATTATTTCAGTTCATCGAAATGCTGCACCTTAATGTTTATTTTACTATATTTTGTATTTATTTGAATACATTAGTCACAGTTTAATAATAATTAAAAAAAATATATTTAATGTTTTGTTTTACTTTTTTCTGCTGTACCGAAAACATACCGAACCGTGACCTAAAAACGAGCTACGTACCGAACCGAAATGTTTGTGAACCATTACACCCCTACAATCAATGTTAACTTGGAAAGCCACAATATTAATATTTTAACTCAATCACATAGGTGATATTATTGTGGCACATCAGTAAAGCGATCGAGCGATAGAATGACTAACAAAGAACTACTAACAAAGCACTTATATACTAATAAAGGACTGGCTTACCTGAAGCCAGTTGAGTAGCACTTGAAACGATTGGTTCTTTGAAACCTAATGTTCTTATATGATTCTGTTTTCTTCAAGGTTGTGTCTTCCTGGTCGAATGTACTTATTGTAAGTCGCTTTGGATAAAAGCGTCAGCTAAATGCAATGTAATGTAATGTAAAGCCTTACATATAAGGTGGCAGACGTAATTTAATGAATTTTAACTGAACAATAACTGAATTTGTCTCACTCTTAGACCAGCAGGGGTACCACATCTATGCAGACTGCTGCAATAAGTACATTAATTAACTGTCTCATCGATGTTTGTCTGATATGATACTATTAACAATCATATTATTCCTATCAGCTGTCAATCACTGTTAATAAATAATAATAATAATAATTGTGCTGTAAATTCATGGTTTGTGTTGTGTGTATGAGGGTTAAATTAATGGGGTTCATTTTATGTGAGTGTGACTTTAAATCTGGATGGAGATTCGCGGGGTTTATTGATATGTATAAATAGAGGGGATACATACATTAATGTCATTGAGATTGAGGAATCAGGAGAGGCCACTAGTAAGTGTGATTATTATATTGAATGTGATTTAATGTGTATGGGATATGTGTGATCCTAATTGGTGTATTGTTGTTGTCCTTTTTTCTTCTAAGGTTAACAACCTATTTGGATTTTGATTAAATAATCAAAACTAGGAGTTGTTTCAGTCCATCTTGATTCCACCCATACTGTCGGGAGATAGACAGTACAGTTGTTAACTAACGCATCGGGAGGGATAAAGTTTTCAACCGATGGCGAGACACAGCTAGAGGAGCGAACGAAGCTACCGGAGCTCACGACCGAACGAGCAGGAAAGCCCGTGGTCGCAACGAGCGGCGGGAAGTGAAGGCCCGAGGCTAGCAAAGCTAGCAAGGACCGTCAAAGCTAACGAAGCTACCGGAACTCGCGAAGCACCGAGGAGCGCCGGTCCGCGAGTCGAGCTGACAACCGGACGATAAGGAAACGCCGTGGTCGCAACGGTCGGCAGAAAGGGAAGGCCCGAGGCTAGCAAAGCTAGCGGAGCTAACGTGGTCTGATCACGTGAGTAACACAGCCAATATTTTGGCGCTATCTAGCCAAATAAGCTAGTGTTAGCATAGCGGAAACGAAGCAGTAGCTATCCAGCAGACTGAAGGTTTCCACAAAATAAAGCTAACTAGCAAGAAGACAACAACTAGCTAGCAGACTGAAGAGTGCTAGCATAGGAACCCAAGCTAGCTATCAAAGTCAAAGACACCACATTATTGGTTAGCAAACGGAGCTAACCAGCTAGCGATCCAACTAGCTAGCCAGGACAAAACAGATTGAGCTAAACTCAACCTTAAATTCAGAGAGATGATTAAGGGGGAGGAAACAGTGAAGCATCTGAAAGACCTGCGGACGAGGGCGAAGGTGGCTCTAGTTCGTAAGATGAACTCAGTAACAAAGACGGTGAACACTATGTTAGAGGAGGAGTTGATGAAAGAATATAGTGAAGTCCACAAGGCTGCCACCAAAGTCACAGAGGCCAACAGTGAATACCTGATGAAATTAATTCTGAACGCTGATAGCGACGAGGACCAAGTACCAGAAGAGCTGAGGGCAGATGTGGAAAAGACTGATGGAAAGACCAGCCAAAGGCTTGAAAAGGTCAGTGAAGTGATTAAAGCAAACCTTTGGTCTAGGCATGGAGAAAAGAAAGTGATGTTTGCCATCGGGGAAGCTGAAAAGGTCTATGAGGACGCAGAAGCGACACAAATTGACCTGGTGAGCTATGAGAATTACGAAAAGCAACTTAAACATTTAGAAATACTGATTAAAGAATTAAAGGAAGTGCACAGCACCTGGAGGGAATGGGCTCCTGTGACTGACCAAAAAGATGTGGAAGAGATAGTGCGCCAGCTGGAGACAAGGAAAAACGCACTCAAGCGTCAAAAGGAAGCTGAGTTCAACAAAGCACGCGGCACAGCAGAGTTGGCACGCGGCGCAGCAGAGTTGGCACGCACCGCAGCAGAGGATGAGCGCACCAAGTTAGCCGAGACCCAACGTGCGAAGCTCGCCGAGATTCAAATTGCTGCAGAGGAAGCACGCATTGCAGCAGAGGATGAGCGCGCCCAGTTCACCCTGATTCAGCTAAGGCAGGGGTGCCCAACCTTTTTTGAACCGAGAGCTACTTTTAAAGTTGCCAGTCTGCCGAGATCTACCAGTCCAAATAGAGAGGCGTAGCCATTACTGACAGCCTACTACCAAGTAAATACACACTTCTACTTGTATAAAACTGACCTTTGTACGATTAATACTTCATAAAATACTGCAGATCCTTTATCTTACCTCTTTCTAATCTACACACATACACGTATTTAACTGAAGTTACACAACAGTGTTGTTGATGCAGAGTTGGAGTTTATTCACACGTCACTACAGTGGGTAATGTTTTCAAGAAACATTGAACAGTGCTGCCACATATGAGACGGGACAAAAAGAAAAGACGCTGAACCCTTTCTTTGCCATTAAAATGAGGCTTACTAAAAAGACAACTCAGATCTGAAGCTACTCAGGAATCTGCTGCCAAAGTGCAATAAAAGAGACACAATGAATAAAATCAAACGCTTTTTTGATGCATTTTAGTCGAGTATAAAATGAATGCCTTTAAAATAGGATGCAAGCAACACTAGTTTCTTAACCTGAATTGATGATAGACTATAATCAATTTAAGTTTGCATTCTTATACCATTTTGTACAATAATTATAATGAATAAGTTCAAACAAATTAAAACTTACAGCTGATTAATAACGTATCTAACTTGAGTTTTTATTATATCAAAAACCTGTTGAAATGCTACTGTTATTTTCACTGTCCCCAAAAAGCGCGTCAGCAGCCTCGAGGAATGCTTCTTTCACAACTTCGCCGTCTTTGAAAGACTTCATGTGTTTCTCAAGAACGTGACTGACACGATAAGATGCTCTGGAGCAGCCTTGCTCTTGTTGTTGGGCCTGGGGGAAATGGACTGCTGTGCATTTAGCTGTCCTTTCAGGCCCCTCCCCTTTTGGAGCGTAGGGCAGAATCAGGAGGGAATTCCGTCTCGTAGCGTTTATGCACTGTTTTGAAATGCCGCTCCTAAATTACCCTTCTTCGATAAAGCCACACTCGCATTGCAGATGAGACAGATGGACTTTGAATTGGAATAGATAAACAAATAATCATCCTCCCACTCGGAGTGAACATTATATATTTTGGGCTTTTTTGCTTCTGCCATAATTGCGGTCTTGTGTGTGTGTGCAGACTGTCACTCCTGTTGACATGGACAACGTCAGCGAACTTGTGCCCACTGCCCACCAGCCACGCCCCCACATATGGTGTCACGCCGGCCAATCACAAAGCGTTGGTGCGTTCAAGTGCATTATTCTGGCACTGGAAGATTATGTTATATAGGACATTAACGATAAAACAGAATATTGTTGTTCTATTTTCAGACACATCTCGCGATCGACTGGGAATCTCCCCGCGATCGACCGGTCGATCGCGGGGAGATTCCCAGTCGATCGACTGTCGATCGACTGGTTGGGCACCCCTGAGCTAAGGCAAGACCAGGCCCAACGCTCTAAATTGGCCGAGGCTCAGATTGCAGCAGAAGAAGCACGGTTTGACCTCATGAAAGCGCAGCATAAAGCAGTGGAAGAGGCAGGCACGGAACCCAGATACAACCCGATGGGAGCGATATCAAAGATACGACTCAAGCCGGTAAGCCTTCCCAAGTTCAGTGGCAGTATGAGGGAGTATCACAGCTGGAAAAAGGACTGGGAATCTTTGCAGAAGCAGGGAGAACCATCCGGGTCGCCTGAAGTCAAGAAGTTCCAGCTTCTACTGGAACTTACTGTCGGGAGATAGACAGTACAATAATAATAATAGATTTAATTTGTTAGCGTTTTTACATGTGCTCAAAGACGCTTTACAGATATAGTGAAGAACTGTTATGATTCACATATTCATTTATTATTGAATAAACTATATTTGTTGGAGGAGTTAATGATGAATGTTCATCAAGATGCTTGCTCACACTATTGATATACAGTTACAACCTGGACTTTACACCAGAAAGAACAAACATTAAAGAAGTGACTAACTGCATCAGTTGGGGTTAAAAAACATGTATTCAGCTAAAACATATACATCGCTGCAGTTATTATCCAGTGGAAAGCCCTTACCTGCTGGCCTAGTTAAATCAAAGTGGTTACTTTCTGTTGGCTGGGCAGTGTAGTTTTACACACCGTCTTACTTGACTTTCTCAGGACTTAAAACTATTTTTTGGGGGCAGACCCCCTCAAAGAAAAAAATATATACACGCATACAAGGTCATCATCTTAACAGTTTGTTATTCTCATCGAGTAATCCGTGAGCAGGGCATCAAGTTGGCATGCAGCTGAATGCGACGATTACCATCTTGTTCAGCAAAACGCCTCACAAACTTATTAAGATCAACAGCTGTAGTGCGTTTTGATTCAATGCTGAGTACAGCCAAACTGACAGTCTCTTCTCTGTCAGTGTAGACCGCAACTACCTTATTCCTTCAGTGCTTGGGTCCGAAATGCTTCTCCTTTTGCGCCGCCCCGTTCAAGTGAATTCGCCACCAATCATATTTCCACTCTCGCGCCAGGACCGGGGGAGGGGTTACATGACGTGCATCTTGTGCTGCATTCACTTGCACTTGGACATTAGAGACTTTCTCTCATAAATGTCCGATGAGCCACAACTTTTCTTTCAAAACAAAGATGCCAACTGGGGTGGCAGCTGGGGTGGCAAGGCTATTGTTTAGGGTGGCAGTTGCCACCCCATGCCACCCCGGTAGATCCGCCCCTGTGTAGAAGAGACATGAAGAAGAGGGGACACATGTTGATGTAGAAGAGACATGAAGAAGAGGGGACACATGTTGATGTAAGAAACATGAAGAAGAGGGGACACATGTTGATGTAAGAAACATGAAGAAGATGGGACACATGTTGATGTAGAAGAGATATGAAGAAGAGGGGACACATGTTGATGTAAGAAACATGAAGAAGATGGGACACATGTTGATGTAAGAAACATGAAGAAGATGGGACACATGTTGATGTAGAAGAGATATGAAGAAGAGGGGACACATGCTGATGTAGAAGAGATATGAAGAAGAGGGGACACATGTTTATGTAAGAGACATGAAGAAGAGGGGACACATGTTGATGTAGAAGAGATATGAAGAAGAGGGGACACATGTTGATGTAAGAAACATGAAGAAGATGGGACACATGTTTATGTAGAAGAGACATGAAGAAGAGGGGACACATGTTGATGTAGAAGAGACATGAAGAAGAGGGGACACATGTTGATGTAAGAAACATGAAGAAGAGGGGACACATGTTTATGTAGAAGAGACATGAAGAAGAGGGGACACATGCTGATGTAGAAGAGACATGAAGAAGAGGGGACACATGTTTATGTAGAAGAGACATGATGAAGAGGGGACACATGTTTATGTAGAAGAGACATGAAGAAGAGGGGACACATGCTGATGTAGAAGAGACATGAAGAAGAGGGGACACATGTTTATGTAGAAGAGACATGAAGAAGAGGGGACACATACTGATGTAGAAGAGACATGAAGAAGAGGGGACACATGTTTATGTAGAAGAGACATGAAGAAGAGGGGACACATGCTGATGTAGAAGAGACATGAAGAAGAGGGGACACATGTTTATGTAGAAGAGACATGATGAAGAGGGGACACATGCTGAGAAGAGACATGAAGAAGTGGATTTAACTATTGGAATCGAACACAACAATTCTCAACATTAGAATAAGGTGGAGAGACCATGGCATGATTTAAAACTATGTTGCCCAAAATAAGCAGCTCTTCAGCTCTCTCAGTCGCCACATGATTTATTTATTTCCTTCCCTGAAATGCCCCCCCCCCTCTCTTGTCATGGCTCCAGTCTTTATCACTCTCACCCGCTAAGTCCAAAACAGACTCTCCTGCTCTTTCTAGCCCTCAGCGTTTGAGATTTGGCAGTGAAGGCATTTTCTCTGTTTGTGGCGGCCATTGGATCGTAAACTGGATTTATTGTTTTGCAAATCCAAGGCTTTCTTTACAGGCTTGTCCTTTCTCACAACTAATGCGTGTCTGAGTGAAGTAGACTGTGTGTGTGTGTGTGTGTGTGTGTGTGTGTGTTTGTATTATTATTTCCCGATGTTACTTCCTTATGGAGGCTGAAGGTCTTGATGCCTCCTAATCCGTGACGATTGGCCGGCTGCAGGCTACCTCCAAAATATGGACGGTTGCCCTTTTGCCCTTGTGCTTCTGCAGTTCTCAAATCTAAAATCCCATACCCTGCCCCCACGTCCAAACACACACACACACACACACACACACACACACACACACACACACACACACACAGCCAGTGCAGCCAATAACATTTTCTTTTAAACACATAAAACATCCACTATTACCGTTTACTGCAGCTTTATTTTTACAATTTTTCACATTGCATTGACCCTGTTAGACAATTTCACCAACAGCACGGATGAATAATTGATTTCATTTCTAAGGTTTTTCTTTGAGCTGTAGTTTTGAGGGCATAAAATGCAGGTTGAGTCCCTAAAGAGTTCCATTCATGTGCTATAGCTTGAATAAGAATGTGTGTAAATGAAGAAAAATATGCATAAGAGAGAAAAGGTCAATACTTCTTCCGGCTGCTCTTTTTGTGCACTTGAAGGATCAGCAATAGTATCTGATTCTGCCTGTGGATTTTAGCAGTACATCAATTTCACATGTCAGCATTATCATAATACTCAGTCCCTTGAACTAAACTTTATCCAATTGAGGGAGTGTAACTTCAACAAGTACATGACATAATGGGTTCATTACTCAAAGGCATTGCAAAATGAAATGAGCAGCAGCGTTTTCTTTCTATTACAGCTATATTTCCTCCCTGAGATTTAATCAAGCCATCTTGCTTTTTAAAACATGATTTGATAGATATTAATTTTTAAGCACTACCCTTCACATTCATGTATTCACATCACCGGCCCAAAAAATATGAATTCACCGAACACCCTCATCATTTCAATCATGAACTCAAACTCACCTCATACCATGCCTTTCAATATCATTACCCCCCCCCCTCCTGGCACCACCAGCATCTTGCCCACACCTCGTTTCATTATTAAAACTATGACGATGTAATATTTCCACCAATGATGGTAATGTCGTGTCCCAGGTAATTCCAGCTGGGAAGCCTGACAACTCATTTCATCGCAGAGAGTGGCCAGGGCTGAAAAGAGATAGAGACCTTTTCAATTACTTTCACCATCTCTATATGATTGGCAATAACAGGATCATAATCAGGAAGCTGGGAGACCAAGGTAATGTTCCTCTATTTTTCTTTGAATTAATGCCGGCGGCCTTTTGCCACTAAGGTAAAACTGATGGGATTGGATTAACTACTGCAGACTCTACATAATGTGTATTATTAGGGATATTTTGTTATGTTTGCAATATGTTCCTCCCAAATAAACAGCTTATCTAGTACGAACACATCACACCCATCCTCAAATCACTGCACTGGCTCCCGGTCTCACTCAGGATTGACTACAAAATCACCCTCTTCACTCGTCATCAGTGCATATATGGAAATGCTCCCTCCTACATCAAGGAACTGCGCACCCCAAACCTCCACGAGGAACCTACGTTCAGTAAAGGCAAACCTCCTCATCCCACCAAGGACAAAACTGAAGACCATGGGAGACCGAGCCTTCTGCTCCGCTGCTCCGAGACTGTCGCCCTCCCAAGCCAGCTGAGGACACCACAGACTGTGGAGGCTTTCAAAAAAGGCCTAAAAACGCATCTTTGTAGAATAGCCTTAACTAGATTTTTAAATCCCCCACATTATGCCATGCCGGCATGAATGTTACAGCTTTTATTATGTTGTTTTGTTTCAACCTTTTTAATTTTGTAGCACTTTGAGTTTTGTTTATATAAAATATATTATTATTATCTTTTTTCCATCCAAAGTGATTTTATGAAAACTTGATTTGTAAAAATGTCAAGACGCATTTCTCAAATCCGTTTTACAAATGCAATATTGTCTAATAAGGACTTCAGGGTCTACGGAAAACAAAACACTTTCTTCTTTTGCATTCATACCATCAATTACCACGATGTGTATCGCTCTCCCAATTGGACTCAGTGTAGGAGGTAACTCAATGTGGAGTGACGCTATATGAAGCTCTGCTGATAGCAACCTGCTTTAAGCTCCAGATGTGTCTGCAGATGTCACTTGCTACCAATTTAATAGCAGGTGGTTCTGGTATTTTATATATTTTTTTATAACAACTGCGCTTCATCAACGACCCCCATGGGAATAAATACCATTATCTGTGTGCCGAGATTGGCATTAGTAATTTAGACATGGAGCTATTGGAAGATGAACCTGACCAAAATAGCGCAATTAGTCAGCGTTTTTAAGCTTTATTGTATTTTGTTATGTTGTTTTATACTACACACTAGTCCTGAACAGTAACACAATATCACAACTAGGGAAAAAATCAGATGTTACTGTCAGTGACTGTTAGAGAAATGTGAGCATTATGGGCCTTGCTCAAGGTATCTGCAGGTTATGACTGTTAAAACTGATCTCAGAACTGCACCAAGGTGTCAAACTGAACTGACTTTATATGCTTTGTGAGTTGAGAAAGAAAATGCAGCCTAGAGATGTCTGATCAACGAGGAGCAGCAATGGGAAGAAGTGCCAACAAACAAAGGTATTATCTCGGGTCAGTTAACTCTGATTCTGTCTGAGCCCGCTTGTCCCAAAATGGTTCCATTAGCAAATACAATTTCAGGCGTTACAGACGACGGAAGACACACACACACACGCACGCACACGCACACACACACCATGTATACATCACTTCAGGGGACATTACATTGACTTACATGCATTTCCTGGAGGCTTATCCTAACCTTAACCAACACATGCCTAACCCTTACCCTTAACCTTACCCTAACCCTAACCAAGTCTTCACCCTAAAATTAATGATTCCCCTTATGGGGACCTCCAATGTGTCCCCATAAGGGAGGCGAGTCCCCACACGTGACTATGTAAACAGATGTAGGTCCCCACAAGTATAGTAATGTTAGTCCACACACACACACACACACACACACACACACACACACACACACACATCGGTAGCATTGTTTTCCTCTCCAGCAACTCGATCCAGTTTCACATGTTAAGCTGCCTTATAAGAAAAAGGCTAAGGGTGCATTGTTTGAAAAGGATGAGCAATATTCTTTATAACAGCCCACCTGCTTATTCCTCCTAAATATGAGTAGTGATTATGATTGTGAGGCACAAGTGGGGAAAACAATTGCATATGGGAAAACGCAAGAGGAAGAAAGCCAAATAGGGGGAAATTACATGAGAGAAAATGCAAAAGGATAGAAGGAGAGAGAGATTACTTTCTGTTGGCTGATCTTGTTTCTCAACAGTGTGTTTGGGTGAAATGTGAAGTGTGCTAGCTTAAAATCAGACCTGGCTAAGCAGAAAAGCATTTGACTTGGTTGCTGGCGGAGGTTTGGTGGCGCTGTGTGGCCGCCCGAGGCTTAAAGTGACATAACAATAAACATTTCCTATCATTTTAATCATAAATGTTACTGAATGTTGAATAAACATATAATATTGATAAGGTTATGTGCCTAATCGCTTGCTCTACCTTTAGCATCTTGTAAACCAGCACATACTGACCACACACTTGGTGTTACATTACAGAAATGTACCCTCTAGGGGGCAATGGAAACAAGCTTTACATAGAAACTGGCATATGATTATATATATATAAGGAGATATTTACACTAAAACGGTCACAAAGTGAATACAGTTTCATCAGACATACAGTATGAGTCATAGCGTGTTTTATTTACATTAAAGCATGAGACATGTTGTCCAGTCCTACTTTTGTCTTTCAACTCCTTCCAAAACTCAGATCAACTGTCCCACACACATTCAAAGCACCTCAGTGGATCACATCAAATCCACGAAAAGCCAAACATGAATGCAAACACCGCTCTCGTTAATTTAATGTTATAGGTTTGAGTGTTTATTCTTTTGTTGAATGGATAAAGGGTAGCTATTTATTCTGATCACAATCCGTTGTTAGCAGGGAATGCACAGACAGATGGAGGCAGTGACATTCTCTTCACTCGTAAAAGTCACAAAGGAATAGCATGGAAGAGAACGGAGGACTCTCTTTTCTCCTTGGTTTGCTCTTGAGGTTTCTTCCTCTACCTGCGGGGTTCCTCCAAATTAACTTCTCCGTAAGCTTTTATATAATAGAGTGATTCTGCTGGATTTGTAAAGCTTAACAATAGACACTAATTCAAGTCAGCATGGGAGTGTTACTCCATCACATTTCCTTTATTTTCCTGGGTGTGTGTGTGTGTGTGTGTGTGTGTGGTGTGTGTGTGTGGTCTAGCATTACTATACTTGTGGGGACCTAAATCTGTTTACATAGTCACGTATGGGGACTGGCTTCCCTTATGGGGACAAATTGGAGGTCCCCATTAGGGTGAAGACTTGGTTAGGTTAAGGGTAAGGGTTAGGGTTAGGCATGTGTTGGTTATGGTTAAGGTTAGGATAAGTCTCCAGGAAATGCATGTAAGTCAATGTAATGTCCCCTGAAGTGATGTATACATGGTTTGTGTGTGTGTGTGTGTGTGTGTGTGTGAGTGTGTGTGTGTGTGTGTTGTTGTTAATAATTGTGTTTGACAGCCTGACTGTTCCTCATTCTCTCTGCACCTGGAGACATCTGTTTTCTATTTCAAGCTCACAGCCATACGGAGCCCATCTGAAGACATATGCACATCTGCTCACACACACACCAACACACACTGTTCAAACACAAGGAGGCCCAAATGTTGACCAATACACAGATGTCACATTTAAAATATGCAGAACAGCGCGGCATCTTGCAGGCGGGGTAATTACAATTTGAAGAGGGATGGAGGAACTAACTTTCTATCTAAGCTTCAAATCCAGCCAAAGTAAAGCATTTGCAATATGCAACACATCTGTACCCAGAGGTGGTTTAAATTATATATCAAAATTATTAATCCTTACTGTTGAAACAAGACGATGTGATCCAGAAACATGTGACTCTTTCACTCTCATCACATTTACCTTGTGTGTAAGAAAGCCAAGATAAGTAAAGACAAATATCAAGGGATCAAAATCTGAAGGAGCACCATTAGCTCTGAGTCACAGGCCGTTTCTCAATCTCGAGGATACTGGATTCCAAGCTAATATTTCAAGGATGCTACGTCATCAAGTGGCGCAGCAGGACCGTTCTAATGTCCAGCAAACTTGGAATTCCACAGAGGCTGCATCCTTGGTTTGGGGGAAATTTCGAGGCTGCACATGGGTAGACTTCACGTCCTTAAAATCCCCACAATCAATCAATCAATCAATGTTTATTTATATAGCCCAATATCACAAATGTTACATTTGTCTCAGTGGTCTTCACAGTGTGTACAGAATATCAGTATGACAATACGACACCCTCTGTCCTTAGACCCTCTGTCCTCAGACCCTCTGTCCTTAGACCCTCTGTCCTTAGACCCTCACATCGTACAAGGAAAAACTTCAGAAGAAAACCTAGTTTAAAGGGAAAAATGGGAGAAACCTCAGGGAGAGCAACAGAGGAGGGATCCCTCTCCCAGGACGGACAGACGTGCAATAGATGCCGTGTGTACATTGAAAAGATAATACATTTGCAACATAGGTAGTCCAAATGTTTGGAAATGCATGTGTGTATAATAGGAAGATGAATCCACGAGGATATCCATCCAGGACCGATGATCCAGGACCACAGCCACGACTCGCGATCCAGGGCTCGCGATCCAGGACACAGGACCGCAGGATCATCCATGACTCCGGATCCCGGCGTATATAGACACCAAAAAGAAAGACATGTGGGGAAGCTGGGTTAATGGGAACATGAGAGTACACAGGTATAGACAGAGAGAAGGAAGAAGTAAGATGTCCCCCGACAAACTAAGCCTATATCAGCAAAACTAGGGGCTGAATCTAATCAGCCCTAACTATAAGCTTTATCAAAAAGGAAGGTCTTAAGCGCACTCTTAAAAACGGATAGGGTGTCTGCTGCCCGAACACAAACTGGAAGCTGATTCCACAAATGTGGAGCTTGATAAGAAAAGGCTCTGGCTCCCATTGTACTTTTAGAGATTCTAGGAACAACCAGCAACCCTGCATTCTTGGAACGCAATGCCCTAGTAGGACAGTAGGGTATAATGAGTTCTATAAGGTAAGATGGCGCCTGCCCATTAAGGGCTTTGTAGGCGAGAAGAATAATTTAAAATGTTATCCTGTGTTCTATAGGGAGCCAGTGTAAGGCAGCCATAACAGGAGTAATGTGGTCCCTTTTCCTAACTCTGGTTAGTACACGAGCCGCAGCATTTTGAATCAGCTGAAGCCACTTGACTGACTTCTTGGTACACCCTGATAATAAAGAGTTACAATAATCCAGCCTAGAAGTAACAAATGCATGGACTAGTTTCTCTGCATCGTTTTGAGGCAAGATATGCCTGATTTTTGCAATGTTACGTCGATGGAAGTAGGCGGTCCTTGAAATTGATTTTATGTGGGCGTTAAAGGATCAATCCTGATCAAATATAACACCAAGGTTCCTTACAGTCTCACTGGAGGCCAAATTAATGCCATCCATAGTTAGTATATCTTTAGATAATTTGTTTCGTAGATTCTTCAGGCCAAGTACAATAACTTCAGTTTTGGTCGTGTTTAACATCAAAAAGTTTAAGGTCATCCACGTTTTTAAGTCCTTAAGGCAGTCTTGAATTTTATTTAGATGATTAATTTCATCAGGCTTGATTGATAAATATAGTTGAGTATCATCCGCATAACAATGAAAGTTTACAGAATGATTCCTTATAATATTGCCTAACGGAAGCATATATAATGTGAACAAAATAGGTCCGAGCACTGAGCCCTGTGGCACTCCATGGCTAACTTTGGTTTGCGTGGAAGATTCATCGTTAACACGTACAAACTGAGAGCGTTCAGATAGATAGGACCTAAACCAGCCTAAAGCAGTTCCCTCTATGCCAACTAAGTGCTCAAGTCTATGCAATAGGATATCATGGTCGATAGTATCAAATGCAGCACTGAGATCGAGCAAAACAAGAATAGAGACAAGTCCCTTGTCTGAGGCTCTTAGAATGTCATTTGTGACTTTAACCAGAGCTGTCTCTGTGCTATGATGTGTTCTAAAGCCAGACTGAAAATCTTCAAATAAATCATTGTTTTTTAAGTAATCACACAACTGTTTTGCGACCGCTTTCTCAAGAATCTTTGAGAGGAACGGAAGATTAGAAATAGGTCTATAGTTGGCTAAAACCTCTGGATCGAGGTTGTGCTTTTTAAGAAGCGGTTGTATCACTGCTACTTTGAATGATTGTGGAACATAGCCTGATAATAAAGACATATTCATAATATTTAATAAAGAAGTGCTAATTAATGGAAAAACTTCCTTCAACAGCTTAGTTGGAATTGGGTCTAACATGCACGTTGATGGTTTAGAAGAGAGCATCATTGAATGTAATTGTTCAAGGTTTATGGCTGAAAAGCATTCTAGTTTACTATCTAGTGTAATATTAGAACTTACGTTTCCGGGAGCTGTTGATAACACTATACTGGTCAAAGGCGAGAGGTCATTAATTTGGTTTCTAAGAGTAACAATTTTATCGTTAAAAAAGCACATAAAATCATTACTACTGAATACTATGGGAAGAGAAGGCTCAATGGAGCTGTGGCTCTCTGTCAGCCTGGCTACAGTGCTGAAAATAAATCTTGCATGATTCTTATTCTCATCTATTAATGAAGAGTAGTAGGCTGCTCTCGCTTTACGCAGTGCTTTCTTATATTCATTGAGAGTAATATGCCAAATTAAACGAGATTCATCAAGTTTGTGGAATTTTAAGTTTAGAAACAATGCTTTGCGCACGGACCAATTTCAAAACCCGTGCGCAAAGCATTGTGGGGATTTTAAGGACGCGAAGTCTACACATGTGCAGCCTCGAAATGTCTCTAAACGAAGTACGCCGGGCTCGGTAGAAAAAAAGTGTGCTGGACATTGGAATTCAATCGGCGGCACTCAATGACATAGTATGCTGGAAATAGTGGCTCTGGAGCAGCTTTACTCGACATTGAGAAACACCCCCAGTGACTGAAAGGATTGGATGTGGAGCTTGCACAAATATAACTTCAAGTCGAAGCTCAAACAAGCATTCTCTCTGGAAGAACATTACTTTGTTTTTGTACCTTTTGATTTCATTCTTGCTCTGGGACACGTTCTGTTGTGTTTTTCCAAATGTTGATAAGGTTTGATTTAAAATCCCACCATGAAGGCCCACAGTTCAATTGTTCTGCTCCAATTTGCTGATGCTGGTGTTCTGGCCTTTTCCAAGATAATTAAAAACGAATCAGCAGTTCACCCGAGTCAGTACCTGGCCAAATTAAAAATGAGGAATAGCTTCATGGCTCGAGCATGTTATCTGTGTGAAGAGAGGTGAGTGGAGAATACAAAAAGCCCTCCTAACTGATCTACATGCAGATCTGCTCTCACATAGAAACCATTATACAGTATATCCTTCACATAAATGCAGAGAGGGCAGTTTTGTAATGCCCCCTAAGAGAAGCCAAGGCCATGGAGAAATGCCATCAGAGAGAGCCAGGTTATATTTGTGTGTGTTAATTCGCATATTGAAATGACAGCTGTCATCCTATAGAGCAGCGGTGCCACACTTTATCAGCTTGGGAGCTACTTTTAAAATGACCAAGTCAAAGTGATCTACCTACAGGGTAGCCCAAAGCCATAAAGTCATGTGGTGAGGCCTATAGTGAACTGTGAGCGCCGGAACCTCGCAGCGCCGGGGAAACTGTGGCTTACACTAATTGCGCCGCATTTGTGCTTCAGGTGACGAGGTGAGGGCCCCTCCGCGAGGCGAGGTCCCATGCAGTCTGTGTGACCTGCGTGTAGGGAGGGTCTGTCTACCTACATTAAAGGCGGGGTATGTAATTCACTTCAGTAACACTTTTTCCATGGAATGCTCTTAACATCCCGATAGCAATAAATATATGAAATGCTTTGACAAAAAATATCGATAAAAAAATGTCATCTGTGGAAGCCGTGGCTCTGTAAAAAGCACGACCATAATTTGGCCCCGGCTAAAGTAACTGTGACCACCTGCCTTCCATCTGTGCACAAACTTATCTCGTGCCCTCATTGGTCATGTGCACGTTCGTGTGTGTTGGAGGTGGGGCTCTGGAAGTCGGAAGGAAGAGGCAGATTTTTTCGGCTGCGTACTTTCAAATTCTAGCACACTCGAGCTGGTTTCTCCAAAATGACCTACCCCACCTTTAAGAATGCCAAGTATACCTTATGTCGGTGTACCTTGTATAACTGCTTGAACCCGTATGGCACAATACAACTCAGTACATTTGTGGTCATTACGTCAATTTTATACCCTTTCTTTAGTAGAATTGTATAAATTGGAAGGCTAACTAGCTAATCAGCTCATGCGTGGTGAACTGCGTCTTAGAAAAGATGAGATCTCAGACTGGCTTACCTTTACGTCAATCAAGTGGAAAATGCCATAGTAAGGATGTATGATAGGCTAACATTTCTTTTTTCTTCAATGCCATGCAATCTACCAACACTACCTTCGACGTATTAGACACCCCTGCTGTAGAGTATACCAGGATATGGAAGGGATTCTGGGTAATTGGCTGGGTATGATTGCATTAAAGAAGTGTTATCATTGTGGTTTTGAAGGGCACAACTTGCCAGTAATACATGACAGAGTCTTTATATTGCGCATTTTGTCTAAATTGCTTACTTTTATGAGGTCCGATAAAACCAAAGCACAGCTTTCAGCGTTCTAATTCTCAGCAGAATCTGATTTTTCTCTGCAGCAAGCGTGTGTGTGTGTATATATGTGTGTGTGTGTGTGGTGTGTGTGTCGTGTGTGTGTAGTGTGTGTGTGTGTGTGTGTGTGTGAGTGTGTGTAGTGTGTGTGTGTGTGTGTGGTGTGTGTGTGGTGTGTGGCCTAGCATTACTATACTTGTGGGGACCTAAATCTGTTTACACAGTCACGTGTGGGGACTCGCCTCCCTTATGGGGACAAAATGGAGGTCCCATGAGGGGAATCATTAATTTTAGGGTGAAGACTTGGTTAGGGTTAGGGTAAGGGTTAGGGTTAGGGTTAGGGTTAGGCATGTGTTGGTTATGGTTAAGGTTAGGATAAGTCTCCAGGAAATGCATGTAAGTCAATGTAATGTCCCCTGAAGTGATGTATACATGGTGTGTGTGTGTGTGTGTGTGTGTGTGTGTGTGTGTGTGTGTGTGTGTGTGAAAAGTGTGTGAAAAGTGTGTGAGAGTTTGGGATTGAACACTTTGGGCTGTTTAGAGAAGTAGCTGATTCTGCACTTCAGTATGTGTGGGCCTCTATTCAGGGTATCTCTCTCTCCTGCACACACTCTCTACCCAGCATCTCTTTTATCCTCCTCACACACCTCCGTTCTCCTGCGCACCCCATCCAACTCTGAACTCTTCCGTCTAATATTCAAATTCCATCTCGTGTTCCTGCTCTGCGACTCTCCATGTTTTCTTTATTTCTTCACTTCCCTTTCTTCTGCCGGTACACACAGCAGAGGAACATTGTCTCAGTGGATCTCAGTTTTCAGTGCTCTCAAAGAGAATACAAGGGAAACATTTCTATTGAATGATCATTCAAGCGAGCTGTACATGAGCACATACTGAGCCTTCATCCTTATGATTCATAATACACAAACATATAGACACCACACAGTAGATTACACAACTGAATAGCTATTAAGCAAAGCTGCACACTTGTTTAAAGTAGTGTTAAGTGCCATGACTCAGAGTGTCTGTTAGCTTTTTCATGTATTCAATTCTTCACCAGTGTTGCTCTCAAATGTAAACACTGATTACATAGCAGTAATGTCTCCATGAGGATGACACTTGATATTCTGAAGTGAATGTCTCGACGACTATCAATTGATTGTGATATTTCAGGATGAATTGGAATAACTCCTTAACTTTTCCTCTCGTGGCAGCATTTTTAAATCTGTTATTTGTAAAATGTGGTTTATGACTAAACACCTGAAGGAATAATGACTTCCTATCAGCCTTAGCTTTACTTCCTATTTACCAAATGTAATGATAACATGCCAAGATAAGGTGAACCTATTCATCGTACCTGCTACAAATATGCATCTTAGAATTATATAATTGCGCTTTACTGACAGTCAACGGATGAGTATGTATTTTAACAAGTGACCACTGATGCAGAATACACGATTGTAGACAGAAATATATATTGGATAATGCGGGGACAGGTGGCGCAGTGGTCTGTGCATCTGATCATCAGATCAAGGGGGGTGCTGGGGAACTCCAGTTCGAAACCCGCTCCTGCCGCCACTGCGTCAGGCCGGTGTGTCCTTGGGCAAGACACTTCACCTGAACTTGCTCCTGTGGGTATTGTCCACAGTGACCATTGCATGTATAAAAATAGGTGTAATGTGTATCTGTAAAGCGCTTTGAGCACAGGAAAAGCGCTATAATAAATGTAAGCAATTATTATTAATAACGTATGTGCAGCTACAGTAAGATTCCAATTAGCCTACAGAAATGTTAGAAATAAGGCTCTTAAATATATATTTAGTGCACTTCTTTACCCTTAACTTAAGGGCAACAGTGCACAAAAACTATTCGACTTTTATAAATGTTATAAAAGTCGCTATCATTACTGTCATCTGTGTTAAAAAAGCTACTTGGAGAGTACTCTAGATTTGACACGAATGTTTATGGATGGGTGAGCAGGGATGCAAAACATGCTTTTCAAACTCTTCCTATTCGGCAGTTCAAAGCAAAGCTATGAAGAGAGATCTGTGCGTTTTAGTGGATACACACACCCACACACACACACACACACTGATGATTCTTTATTTCTGCGAAGCTGGAAGATGTGCATATGAACTGATGTTGTGTCCCACTAAAGATCAGCTGAAATCTAGTTAGAGGAAATTACTATTGCAAACCAAAGATACTCGTATGCCTGCTTATTGGCAATAACACCAAATTACAGCGAGGGTGAAAGTTTGAGCAGAGACGATGTGGTAATAAGTCGATTGTTCTTCGACAAGTCGGAAATGTCAATGCAAATGTTGTTTTAAAGAGAGATATTAATGTTTAATTGTATGTGTTTCAAGTGACGAAACAAGTGAAAAAGTAAAGCAAGACATTTCATATTTTGACTGACCATGCATACTTCCATGCTCTCACAAAAGATGACTTTGAATTAAATCTCTGCCACCAACATGTACAGCATTTTAAAGCTTCGTAAAGATGACAAACTCAAAATGTAAATGTGAAACAGGACCCCATGCTGTATATGTTCTTAAGTCTTTGAAGTTAGTTATCTTCTGAGCAGCTGCAATCGCTTCTCTGTTTAAAATTAATCCATATTAATAATGTCAGAGCCCTGCCTCTCTGTCCCTTTCTCTGGGCTGCAACACGAGAGCAGAGGAAAAGTTTTAATCCATGCATAAATGATTAGAGAGTTTTGTTACCGACGGATTATCATTCCTATCCCCTCTGCACAAGTAACTTTGATCCTCTCTCTCTCACACACACACACACACACACACACACACACACACACACACACACACACACACACACACACCATGTATACATCACTTCAGGGGACATTACATTGACTTACATGCATTTCCTGGAGACTTATCCTAACCTTAACCATAACCAACACATGCCTAACCCTTACCCTAACCCTAACCAAGTCTTCACCCTAAAATTAATGATCCCCCTTATGGGGACCTCCAATGTGTCCCCATAAGGGAAGCGAGTCCCCACACGTGACTATGTAAACAGATGTAGGTCCCCACAAGTATAGTAATGATAGTCCACACACACACACACACACACACACACACACACACACATACACACACACACACACACACACACTTTTGACCACCACTTGTGTTGACACCCAAGCTGAGTCCCACAGATCAATGCATGTGCACACCCTGAATCAGAAGTGTGATGTGTGACTGTGTGTGTGTGTGTGTGTGTGTGTGTGTGTGTGTGTTGTTGGATGCAACACGATCAAAGGTACTTGAGCAGGAGGGATAGAAATAATAATCCTTTTGTAACAAAGCTCTCTAATCATGTATGCACGGGTTGATACTTTGCCTGAGCTGAAAGCAGAGACAGACAGAGGAAGAGATGAAGAAGAGTATGGCAGAAACAGATGCAGAACAGCCACAAATCAGTCTTCCTGGTTAGCTAATATTAACATTTTTAAAATGGACTTTAATGTAGGCCTACTACTCATTCTGACTTTGCATGAGCCGGACAAGACTGGATATACGCAATTATTTCCCCAAAAACTCATAACTTTAATTTTGAGAAAAAGTACATTATTGTAAATCAGCTGAAAAACGGTTACAGTGTGTGGTTGCAGTTTGTTGCTGGTTGTTACAGAACCTCATAATTCTCTTTTCCTATTTAGAAACAGATCCATCACTTAGAGCTTGTAGCCACAATAACACATTTGATTTCTCCCCCCTAGTTGTTTGAATTACCTCATCGACATTGACAGTCAACAATACAAATGCAGAGATGTTGACAAATGACCCCATTGTGGACAGTTCAAACATAGCATTTCCCTCTATAAATTATGTGTTCAGATGAATGAGCTTTGCATTCGGCTACTGAGGCACTGATTTGACCGTAAATCTCCCAGCAGCACCAGATTGAGTTTCGCTCTTTCTTCGCTCTAAGAATAACTTCTTGATAATTGCCTCCAGGGTGAACAAGTTCTGTGAGCAGATCGCCAAGTGCTCTGCAAAGAGCATGAAGGAAGGATAATTATGGGTCAAATCATGCCTTTTAATAATGCTCCAAATGGGCTTCACCCTGGCTTTCTGTTTTGATTGGCACCCTAATAAAAGCTACCGTTGTCCCTACTGTTAGTCTGATAGGCTGTCAGTGCTGATGTTACGATTATTGTGTTACGTCAGGTTTTGTACGTCTTGTTTTGGGTGTGTTGCTGTTCTCCCTGTCATGTTTTCCTCCTTGTTGGATTTGACTTTTTCTTTGGCTACCTGCTCTGATCGATGGATGGGAGCGTCCGGGGTTCAGCAGCGAGAGGCTGCTCTGGCAGCGGCGCACCAGATAACGATGGAGAAACCAGGCTTGGTGAGATTCTTGCCGGGCGGGATTTTGGATTTCCTCATGGTGTGTTATCCCCTGCCTGACAGCCCGAGGCCTCCCAACTCCCGTTATGACACCACACGCATCGGTGTGGTCTGTTTGGAATCAACCCTAGCTTCTGCCCCAGTGTTTGCTACAGTCCAGGAGCCATCCGCTGGTACTCGTCTGGCGTTTGGAGGTCCATGGAGCCTCCAAACGGCTCCTAAAGGAAGGAGTCGCAAGGCTAGGTTAGCAGCACAAGCCCAAAGGGCCATGGTTCCAGAACCAGTTCAGCCCCAGCAGCCATGGTTACAGACCCAGTTCTGGCCCCAACAGCCATGGTCCTTGCTCCAGAGCCGGCCCATACAGCCGTGTTACCGGCTCCAGAACCGGACCTTACAGCCATGTTTCCGGCTTCAGAACCAGACCTTACAGCAATGTTTCCGGCTTCAGAACCGGACCTTACAGCCATGATTCTGGCTTCAATTCCGGCTCCAGAGCCAGCCCATTCAGCTATGTTTCCGGCTCCAGAGCCGGCCCATTCAGCCATGTTTCCGGCTCCAGAACCAGACCTTACAGCCATGTTTCCGGCTCCAGAACCGGACCTTACAGCCATGTTTCCAGCTCCAGAACCGGACCTTACAGCCATGTTTCCAGCTCCAGAACCGGACCTTACAGCCATGTTTCCGGCTCCAGAACCGGACCTTACAGCCATGATTCTGGCTTCAATTCCGGCCCCCGCAGCCATGATTCTGGCTTAAATTCCGGCCCCCGCAGCCATGGTTCCAGACCCATCTCTTGTCCCTTCTCTTGTCTCTTCTCGAGGTCCCTTCTCTAGTCACTTCTCAGGTACCAACTCTAGTCCCATCTCAAGTCCCTCCTCTTGTCACTTCTCAAATCCCAACTCTAGTCCCATCTCAAGTTTCTTCTCAAGTTCCCTCTCGAGTCCCCTCTCCAGTTTCCTCCCGAGTCCCCTCTTGAGTTCCTACTCAAGGCCAATTCAAGTTCCTACTGAAGTGCCGTTGGATGTTCCGCTGGGAGTCCTATCAACTCCATGTCTTGTCCCGTTGGGGGTCCTGCCGACTACTCTCCTGCCGGGGGGTCCTGTCAACCCTATGTCCTGTCCCGTTGGGGGTCCCGCCGACTACTCTCCTGCTGGGGGGTCCTGCCAACCCTATGTCCTGTCCCGTTGGAGGTCCCACCAACTACCCTCCTGCCGGGGGTCCTGCCAACTCCTGGTCCTCTTCCGTGGGGGATCCTGCCGAGGCCTGTCCCACCGGCGCCGGTTCCTGTCCGGCCGACACCGCGTTCTCCCCGGCGTTGTCCTGTCGGCGCCTTCCTGCCCGGCCCCTGGAGGGCCACGGCCTTCGCCCTCGAGCCCGGCCCCCTGACTTTCACGGCCTTCGCCCCTCCATAACCACCACCTTGGACTCTGTTTTGCCCCCGGGCCGTCCGCCCGAGATCCCTTCCGGGTCCTCCGCGGTGCTCCTGGGTTGTCAGCCCAAACCCGTCCTCCTGACCCCCTCCACCCACCCTGGTGGCCCTAGTTGTTCTGTGTTTTCTCCTCCCTCCTCACCTTTCTCTTGTTTGATTAGTCCTGGGTGTATTTAGGTTCTGTATTTTCTGTTAGTCTTTGTGAGTTCATTGTCGTATTTGGACGTTGTTCACGGGGTGAGAGTACTGTTTTGTTGAAGTTTGTTCCAGTAGCCTTGAAATAAAGGTATTTTTTCTGTTCATCTGCATTTGGGTCCTGCTTGCCTCACTCAACCCTGACAGCTGAAGCCATTGTTCTGCTATTACCTGATTGTGTTGATCAGCAGCCTTTTCAATTTTAATTGGCTTACATGATGGGACTTTAGATAAAGTCCCACTGAGCACACCAATACATATAATGCCCCTAATTAGTACTTAATTGGAAAAGGCTCTAATATAATGGAAGGTATGCAAAAAATACTTTCGTTTACTGCAGCAGGAAACGGCTATTCCCTTTTAGTTAGTCTATGGATTCTAAAGTAAGATACGTTTTAATACTTGCTAGTGTCCTCTTTCATGTACTGTGTTCTCCTGCTGTTTGTATGTTCAGTAAATGCTTTCAGGCAGCGGTTTGTTCACTGCAGGCGTTTCTTCTCCTAGTTCGTCCTGCAGTCAATATCTAATTTTCTTGTTATGCCAGGTAGAACAAACAAAGAAATGTTCTCCCAATCTTTCTTACAGGAAACTACATTTCTACCTTTCTCTCCTTCTGTCTTTCTATTCTTTTCCTCAGCTCTCATTCCCACTCGCAGACTTTTATTCCACTCTATGGCCTCTGTCCTCGCCCATATTGCATGTAGCTGGGAGCTAATAATCAATCCATTTGGTTTCGAATTGATTAGTTGTCCTCGACTGGTTAATCTCATCCTATCCACACTCTGCCAGGACTTGAGACGGTCACATTGGCCTTGGGTTTAATACGATGCAAATACACAGACGGAAGTCACTCAGAGAATGCACGAACACATTTTATTTAATGAAGGTGTAACGGTGCATCTCCCTGAGGCTCCTGGTATTTACTAAAACAAAACCTGGGAATGACAAAAAAAAACGGATTAAGTCAAAAATGATCTCCCAGCCTGCTGCTTCTCTCTCTACATTCACATTAGTGTGTGAGAGAAAGAAGCATCCCCTTATAAATTATAGAGAGCGAAAGAAAATATGTATTGAGGTGGAATGGATCGGTGAGGCGAGACATTAGTATTTTTGCCCTACTTTCCCTCTAGCTTGTTAAAAGCAATTGTCTGGACAATCTGTCACCCGGACTAGCAACACACACACACACACACACACACACACACACACACACACACACACACACTCACACACACACACACACACACACACACACACACACACACACACACACGGCCAGGTGGCCTGCTTTAGCCATACATCATGAGTTGGTAGCATGGTATTAGCTATTCAGATACAAAAGTGAATAACTTTCTACGGAGAGTTGTGTTGAGTTATATGTCACTCCACTAGTCAGATATATGTCACTCAATTTCTACTTTCAAGTCTGCTTCAATAAAGTATGATGATTACTTTGTAAATGATGGTCCTATTTAGAGTAGAAGACACAATAACCCAGGGTATGTGTTAGGGCGCTACCAAGGTATTATTTGGTTTTGGTGTCTGTGCAATGTAAACGTCAAATCACACAATCAAATTGGGGTGTGTGTGTGTGTGTGTGTGTGTGTGTGTGTGTGTGTGTGTGTGTGTGTTTGAATGAACATTGAAACACATTTTTTCTCCAGGCAACATAAATTGTATCAAACAAGAATTTTTCTTTTTCTTTCTGCCTCAATGAATTCCTTGTCGACTGAGAGCTCCCAAAGACTCTCTCTGTCTTTACCTTTTTTATAAAACCCTCACAGACAACAGATCCACAGCCGAAATAAAGTCCCCTTTAGTCTTCAACGCCACTGACAGGATCAGATCTAACACCACACTTGATTTTCTCATCCCTCCAACAAACGTAAGAGATGTCTCTCTAAGGTTTCTCTGCCAGCCCTTCGTCTCGCTGGAGATCAAAAGTGAACTAGACAGATACTGTGTGGCTAAAAGACACATAAGGGGATCATGGCTGGTAGCTACTGCTGTTTCACAGAACGTTGTGGAACTGCAACAGGGACCCGGGAATCACTCAAAGAAATAACTCATTGGATTAACTCAATTTTATTGTTGGCAGGTTTTCCATCCAATAAATATATGTGGCACAAAGTCAAACTAATGGCATCCCTGCAGTATAATGTAAATGAGTTAGTCCAACTCAAATTTTTCAAATAGAGTTTAAGTAAAATGATAACATTACCTTTATGAATTTAGATAATGCTAGTCAACCTAAATCCTATTTAATTAATTGAAAATTAAATAATGAGGTTAAATATAATTTAATTAAAATGTGTTGTCCGGAAAGCTCAAATCCAGGGCATAAATAAGTCCCAATAGCAAACCCCACAATCACGCTGCCCAAGTTGTCCATGACTATATTGCCTTCGATGACAATTCCCACGTCCTCTGGCTGCCCATCCACATCTCTTTGAAGTGTGTATATGCCCATGATGTGTTTGCCATGTCCCTCTTGGCATCTTCAGAGGCAGAGGCAAGACACAAACATACAACACATGTGTTTACTAAAACCTGAATTCACCATTCACCATAAAACATTTTCATTGCAACTGCATTTCATAGAAGCAGATTTACTTATGTGGCTCTCCTAATTGATCAAAACAGTTTCAGACTAACCCTCTGGTATCACTCAAATGAACTACCCTATTTGTCCACTTTCAAAACCTTGAATGATAACATTATATGATAAAAATATTATATTTTAAATATTTTTCCCCACACTTTTTGGGAAGTGTGGGAACATTTTTTAAATGGACAATTAGGGTAATTTGTACAGTGTATTCGAGACCGATTAGAAAAATTGAAATTCCAAAAAGTATCTAGAAAAAACACAAAATCATTATATCCAAATCTGACGAAAAATATTTGGACCAAAATGTCCAGAGTGATACCAGAGGGCTAAGGTTAGGACCTCCAACACAGAACTAAATTAAGCTTGTCAGAAAATGTTTACATAATTAAGTTATAAAGATATAGTATGTTCTGTTTGATTATCAACTTTATCTTATTTATTCATTCAGGTATTTAGTTATTTTTTTACATACTTAATCATGCAATTTGTTGTTATTTCTGTAGTTAATTATGCATTTACCTACTTATTTCGATATGTATTTGATTATTTATTCTTTAATAATTTATTTCCTTGATTTATGTGATTATGTAATTATTCCTTTAACAATTTATTAATTGCTGCATTCACATACCTTTTTAAACATGAATCTATTGATTAATATATTTCTGTATTTCAGCATTTATTTCTTATTTTATTTTATTTATGTATTTATTTAATTATTTATAAGTTCTTACATATGTATTCATGTCCATATTTATTTATTTATTCATTTATAGATGTATTTAATATAAATGTAAATATTTATTTCAGCATTCATTTATTATTTGTATTTATTTCCAGATATATTCATGTTTTAATTCACATTTGCTTTTATTTATATCTGTATTTATCAATTGTATTCCTATGCTTCGCAGGATGCACCCCCTCTTGATGTGGATGTTTTCAAACTAAAGCAGGGGCGATAAATCAAAGACAATTAAGCACAATGCATGTGCAACAGAGCAGGCAGTCTACAAAGTAGAGGGCTGTATCTGTTGTGTGCAGTGTGCAAACTATACCACGGTCTCCGGGGGAGCCGGGATTTATTTATTTTTTGCTGGGGGGGGTAAATGCTGATCCGTGCATTAATAGCAACAGCACAGACATAGGCCTATTATAAAGAAACAATATGTTGTGGTGCCACAGGTCTACATTTACATGAAACGTCCCGATGGATCAGGTTCATGTCAACAGATTTCCCGAGCATGTATGGGCTACGCAAACTTCAATCAACTTGATAATAAATAATCCACGCACCAACCATGATAAGTGCGCTCCACCTTTTATCAGTAGCCCTACTGAGAAGAAGACTTTTAGCATCCCTGCAAAAGAGTACAGCCTATGCATCCATCCTTGGAGAACAGCCATGGGAGGCGTGTGATCCACTCACTCCACTTCGCCCCCCCCCATCTCGAGCAGCAGGCGGGGAGGAAGAGGAAGAACAGGTGGGGTGGTCCTCAGCAGCATCATCTTCTTCGACCTCTACTATGGTAGTTGTAGTCATCAAGTTAGCTTCTCTTGGCTCGTCTTTTTGTGTCTCTTCAGCCCCCAAGTTAACGTTAGCTGTCAAGTTAGCACTAGCACTGACGTTAGCTCCCTCCTCTCTCAGTTCTGTTGTAGCAGCAGTCACAACGTACGGTGTGCTACCACCAGCTACATTCGGTTGGTCTTCTTGATCAGGTTGTTTGGCCGTCTTTTTAAAGAAATTGCCCAAGGTAAGTTGTTTTTTTCTTTTCGACATGTCAGCAGCAGCAGCAACAATGCCTGGTAAACATGCAGTGCTAACTAAACGAGCTTGTGAGTGAGTGGGTAGTGGGTGGAGCTGCGGGCAGCGTGCAAGCAGGCGACACTTTTTTCATGAATCATAAACTCTAAATATAATTTTATTTCACTTATTTTACACCTTTGAGAAAAAAACATGCCCAAAATGGAATTTATTTGGTTATCATATCAGTATTTTAGAGAGCTCCCCCAAATGTCACAAACCATGTTCCCAGGGGAGCTCATGTCACCACTAGGGGAGCTATAGCTCCCCCTGCTCCCCTCCAGCTCGCACCCTGGTTGTGTGTCCCTAAGCAGGACCCCTTACCCCTACCTTTCCACAATAAGCTATTGCCTTAAAAACACTATAAAAGCAGACAATTTCTTAAATGTGGTCATATGAGCATGGACAAAAACAATACAGTGAAAAACGATGTGCTATGCATTTATACTAACCAAATCTGATATTGCAAGGGCTTCCTTGATTTTGTGCCCCTTCAGTCCTCTTTTGGTCTTGAAGATCTTCAAGAGCTTGTCTGAGAAGTGGTCCAGCTGCCACATGAACTTTGATTGAAGTGGTGATGTTGTGATCCTCAAAAACAGATCAGCTTGTGCAAGTATTGTGAAAGTAGTCGTGTACTTACCACAGGAGGTTGCCCCAAGGTGCTTGTTAATGCTGATCAAACTGCAAAAGACAACATACATATATTAGAGATGTGATTAAAATGCTTATATATTTGAATGTTCACAGACAGCACATAATTGCCTAAGATTGCACAACCCAAAAAAAAACAATAACAGATCACACTTTAAAATTAAGAATCTAGTAGACATTTTTTATAAAGCAACAGTTAAATTGCGTATAATGGACATATACTGATAAAGCATATACAATTATTATTATTTAATGATTTAAATAAAACATGAATATTTGTTTTTGTTGAATAGTTGCATAGGGCATTAAAATAAACGTTACCATTAACTAGCTAACAATTTTATTTTGTATTAGAGATGAAGGGTGATATTTTGATTGAAAAACTCAACTCAACTGAACTCCTACAGAATCGAGTGGCTCCGTCTGTCCTCCTCTGCCTGCCTGCACTAAGGCCAGGAGAGAGATGGACAGACCTGCTGAGCTTTATGATAGCCCTTGCTGGGCTGCATGCAGGCTCTGCCTCCTATACTGTTACCTCTTTCACTTGAATTACTCTTTGCATTGTTTGGTTGAATTTAAAATGAATTTCGGTGTACTGTTGTGTTCAATGACAATAACGTTAAATCTAATGTAATATAATCTAATGATCTCCATTATCCAGTATTCAATGCTAACCGTATATAGCAAGCTAGCTAACAAACCAGTTATCTGGCTAGCTAGCTTGCCACTTTACCTCATGCACTTTAATCACTCTTTGCATTTTTTGGTTGAATTTAAACTGAATTTCGGTGTAAAATCTAATGTAATATAATCTAACGATCTCTACTATCCAGTATTCAATGCTAACCATACCTAGCAAGCTAGCTAGCTTGCTGTTTAGACCCAACTAAAAACGGAGCAGAATATAACACGGTGGTTTCAAATATTCTTGTCGATATTATGAAAAGGCATTACTTGGAAACTGGGAACATTCTAAACTACTAGAAAAAACAAATACTTACCAAATAATAGACTTTCCACCGTCAGTTTCCAGTCAGTTTCCAGTTGTGTCAGACAAAAGGCGGCAAATGACAGAACGGATGTTGCGCATGCGCAAAGGGGGTGTGCAAAGGGGCGGTCTCCAATGAAAACAATTCATTTTGAGTTGCTCTGTCTTACTGTAAATATATTTAATAAGTGAATTGATTCATGTAATTTTTGTTACACTAATGAACTATACTTAGGTTTATTTCTTAAATAAAAATATTTAAGTAAAGTGAAACAATTTTTAATGTGTCAAGTAAAGGGCTTGAATAATTTTTTTTGAGTACAGGGCTTTTCCTGACACTGGCTTTTTCTAAACTAGAAGGGATGCTAGATAGAAGGTGGTCTTCCTTGTAGTTTTTGATTTTCCAGTATCTTTTGTCTGGTGAATAAAAGTTTGCAGCTTTTATTAACCATTTATATTTCATATTTATATATGCAGCCGACCATAGACTTTTCGGCCACCGTAGTATTGCGCCACAGAGGTACCGCCCACTTCCGCATTCCCTTCACTTAGTAAACAATATTTATCCAGCTGATACCCAATAGTTCTTTCCCGTTCGACCGAGACGTTTCCGACTGTAGCTTTGCCCGTGACGGTGATAAGACCGGCGGTATTGTGTGTGTGAGGGGCTGCGTCGCCCGAGAGACATAAGATTGTCCGCCACTGCTGTTTTGTTTTACCGTTCTGTTTCCCTTATTTTGTTTGTTATAGTTGTTCGTTTTGATGCTTTTGTTTACATTGTTGCTCCAATTCCTAATCTCCCAAGAGTATCAGTGTGTTTACTATCTCAATAAATTGTTGTTGTTTTTACTGGTTAAAATATTGTTTGTAAATGTGTCTATTTGATAATAAATGTCATACTCTTGGGGGAAAATCCATGTCTTAGGCCTTTTTGTTGACTGCCAACTGTATCGTGTTTCTTTAAAATTGAATCTGTGGAGTTTTTGCTGTTTGATCAAGTTGAGTCAGAGGGCAACTTTGATCAGTACAACAGCTAAACTTTAGGCCGTGTGTTACATATACATATGCTATGTTTACTTTTGCTTGACCAAAGATTGTATTCAAAATGTGGGTCTTGTATTTCAAGACAGCATCTGATTGGTTACTAATTTCGAACATACTTAACGGTTACCTTATATGATATAGGATAATGTAAAAAATAACATTATGTACTCACTGCATGTCATGATAATGAATGGATACATGTGCATATCTGTAGATGATTTATATATATATTACACAAGATCAAGAGAATAATGTGTGAGATAATAAATCCGAGACTGTCTGTTTTTGCAGTACCAGTGACTTGAGGTGACGTTGTTTTAATTTATTTCACTTTAATTCTGTTTTGTATTCAAACGATGTCAGTAATTCTGCAAAACTTCAGTTCAGTCCTGTTTCACCAAGCTTAAAAGACAGAAACGCTTGAACTTCATGTCATGTACGCTTGCTTAAATGAGCAAATGGCAGACATGGCTAACAACCCCTCGCCCCTTTGCCCAAAAAGCGAGCAAGGTCAAGCTAATGAGTGCTCTTATTGGTCTGGGGTGATGGCTGGAGAGGGTTGGGGGGTGGATGGCTGCTGATTATCCAGCCTCTGTGAGGAAAACAGCCTCTGGAAAGCAAGCTGAGCGAATCAGCAACGGGTGGGGTTCAAATGAAGATGGAAAAAAGCAGGGAATGGCTGTCAATGATATAAAAGGCCTCTTCTGGTCCACTGATGAAAGACTAATCATGATAAATGCTTCTTAAGTCCTGCTCATTTTGAACTGTAGACACACACATGCACACACACACTCACACAGACCCACAAAACCATTTTACTAACCAGTACTTCAACTATTTTAGAATAAAACCGAGTCATGCATAAAACATAAAGGGGGATGCGAACACGTTTTGAAAAATGCCCCCTCTGGGTGTTTTCATTCCACCCTCATAGGTATCAATTGTTCTGCAAATATCGGAGAGATAAATGTGAAGGTGATGAAATGCATGCATCAAAACCGAGGTTATGGTGAACACAGGGACATAGATCTCGGTGTTCTGCAACATGTTGTTTACGCAGCTGTGTTTCCTCCTTGAACTGCGAATCATGGAAAACAGATTTGAATATGAAAGCAAATGCAAATGTTTTGGCATATGTTGACATTTGCACAGACGTTACCATCCCTATTTTTGTTTTGAAAGACGTGGTAAAGCACTGTCGGTGTGCAGAAGGGTTCAGGTTTTTCATGTGTATCCAACAGTAGGTGTTGCCATGCATATATGTTGCCTTTGCAGAACAGATGAATAGAGTGAAATGATAAACCTGATACACCTCACATCACTGACAGCATCTCAGTGCATCGCCGCATAAACAAAATATAGCTCATGGCGTTTCAGGTCGGTGTCATGGATACAAATGAATGGTGCAAGAAGTCATTTCCTGCATCTTTTAGACCAGGGGTGTCAAACTCAAGGCCCGGGGGCCAAATCCAGCCCGCGACTTCATTTTATGTGGCCCCACAAGAGCTTGCAAAAAATATGATATGTTTATTATACGGTTACATGCTACTTTACAGAAGCACGTTGCCCATAAACTACATGTCCCACAATGCATCTCAAATTTGACTTTTCTTTTTTTAAATGTAACTGTGACTTTTTTCTCAGAATTTTGCTTTTCTTTTTAAATCATTTTGTGACATTCTCACTGAAGAGACCTGCAATGATTTGCCCTTGACTTCTGCTTTCAGATGTAGTTAATTATGAAGATTTTACCCTATCCGAAAATAATCCAATGCAGAGGCAATAATGTAATATAATACATTATTTTATATATATTAAATATTTATATATGTATTTTTATACAGTCTTAAAGTTACAACCGGCCCTTTGAGTGCAACCATAATGTGAATGTGGCCCGCGTTGAAATTGAGTTTGACACCCCTGCTTTAGACGCACAGATTACATGCATTCTGTACACAGGGCTGTTTACACTACCTCCCATAGAAACACACACCACCTCTTGCACCAGTACAGTTGTATTTCCTGCGTTGAGCTCAGTAAGTGAGTTGCATTCTCCTCCCATCTCTCCTTGTCTCTGCAGTTAACGATGTCTGCCTAATGTCTCCATAATGTCTGTTGAGAGCAATGAATGGCAGGTAAGACTGCAGGCCACATCACATTCCTGCCTCTCTACAACTACACGCTCTGCCCACAGTAATGATCAAAACACAGTGTGGAAATCCAGCACCATGTATGGGGCATTAGCTTTGGGGCTTTTATGTATTAGCGATTATTCAAATTCCTCTCTGCACTTTCCCGCGTGTGTGTACAGTATTTGTGGATTTGATTGAGCTCCTCTCGATTCAGGGGCAATATAAAAAGAACGAAAAACAATCGCCACGAGGTTAGAATTAAAATCCGACACATTCTGCATCCTGAGTGTGTTTCGGGGGAAGAGATCATTAATATGTGCTGTCAAAGGAATTGATTTGAGCATTTTAACACTATTAAGCAAGTATACCAGCGTTCCTGTTCATCATGAAAAGCACATAAAGAAAAATGTCTGAATAGCAATGTCTGTCGTGAATTGTATTGTCTTTTATATTTTCCTCTCAATTATTTATGGATTTTCAGGCCTTCGGGAATTGTGATAAATGGCCCAATTCTGAACAAATACGGAAATCAAACCATTTTAAACTATAGGCTGTCAATTTGACTGATGGCACGGCAGACACGGTATTATCAGCTCAGGGCTGTTGTCCTGGTTCTGCTGTTGTTAAGCTGAACTCACACACCACGCTGACGGACGACTACTCGCCGTTTTACCGGAGGTTATGTGCCGGATCGGAGCAGGAGTGAGCCCTGCTGTTTGCCAGACCACTGCTCCTGTGCTGAAGCTTCATATGTTGGAGTATGGGCATGACAGTGGCATCAATCTTCTCATATAACTCTCAGAAAATAAGCGATTGAGCACATTTTCCTTTGTGCAGCAGTCAGCTGGCTATCAGTCGTATACTTCCTGCGATGTGTTGAAGAACCACTTTCAACACAATGCAAGGCAACATTTGAGAGGCTTTGGTGAAGCCAGAGAAGCATAATTCAATCTATAGGAGATGGCTGTTGAAAGATTGTGTGTGTGTGTCTTTATGATGTGAGTTCTGTATCAAATCACATTTAACCTCTGCATTCATGCAACCATCCGCCCCCACTGATCCCGATAAACAGAGAGAGAAAGCAGTGAGTCAGCGTGGGTTATTCCCACATGATTTACCACACATTTTAAAACTGGAATATTTTATATTCCAAATTCAATTTGAGTGGAGGGTGGTGTCAGCATTCTGCCTGTCATCTCCAGCGATGGGATGGATGTGAATACTTTTTTAACTGATTCTCGTGTGGCATGAGTAACAAGACACACACTCAGAAAAAAATACACACTTTTTGACTTGGAAATGACAAGGGTGTTCTTAACCTAATCCTGGTTAACATTTGGGAAATAAGCTGTCCTTCAGCCGTTACTGCGAAGGGAAACAATTGCTTGAAGCGCTGAAGAGAATTTATTTCCCATTTGACGATCCAGGACTTAACATTTCCGATTTTTTGAAAGAGCATTTATGTCAAAACCTCCCTTTCAGTAACTCTCATGGTGTCTGCATATTTGACTTAATGATGTACATACATATACACACACATGCTGCTTCATATGGATGACATGTACCGTGCATAAAATAAAGACCTTAATATATTCTGTGCATTTGGAGCACTCAAATAAGAATAAAAAAGGCTCGGGCTGACAAGAGATCCCCTTCTGTCTGACACATCATGTGACTCTTCAGTGTGAATAGATACGCCTGCCAGTCTGTCTGCCACTTACACATTCACAAACGTTATGCAAAGAGAGCAACCACCAGCAGTGTGTGTGTGTGTGTTAGAGAGGGGAGGGGCAGCCACATGAGGTCATGTTGTACTTATTGATACAACAAGGGCAGTACTGACAGAGTCTAGAAATACTAAAAGTAGTCAGTAGAAAGAGGTCAAAGGAACACAACACCTGGTTCAAGACCAGGGTAAAGAACAGGATAATATTGGGATGGTATATTTCAGTTCATTTTTAGCTGAAAGAAAAAAAGAATGGGACGTCTGGGGTGAGGTTCATTCTGGAGCTTCCATTATACAACAGATAAGGAGTGATTCTGCTGTCTCGCAGCTGACAGGAGGATCATTTCACCGCTGAGGACCCAGGAGGGGAACAGTCCAGACGCAGCATAGCGAGAGACCCTCGTCATACAGCACCTATTAACTACAAAGTGCAGAGATGGAATATTTCAACCATTGCCAGGAGGCAGGGGGTACAGTTCCTGTCGGATCCTTTATATTGGTGTCAGCACTGAGGTGACTTGGAGGAATTTGGGAAGGCGGTCTGCGGTGTAATGGGTGAATTGCAGCGAACAGACAGAAGTCCACAGGAGGCTGAGACAACAGGGGGTCTACACAAGAAATGACTGGGTATTGGACACGGACTAGAGCTGAATCCCTGGCGAGAAAAGGCTGACAGATGTTGTAAATCTTCTGAATCGTGTCCTGGTAAAGTCAGGTTTAAAAGGTTGCTGGCAGTCTCACCGCTCAGCAGTGATGGGACTGGGGTCAGGGTTGGCGTTATTACTGAGGGTGTGGAGGTCTTGCAGATGATTGCAAAAAAACGACTCTTGAGCACGCTGAATCCTCATGTTTCAGACCCCTGGGCACCTAGGCAACTTAGTTTAGTGTTCAGGCTTCTTTAAAGGTCTTTAATAAATCAGTGTATATAAGGATTAGTTATACATTATAATGAAGAGCATTGCAGATTGAAATGTAAGCATTGAAAGTTACAAGATACCTCGACTCGACTACTGAAAGAGGCATAGAATCATCTTCATGTCTAAAGTGTAAACAGCTTAAAGGAAATAAATTAAACTCTGTAGCGTTGTTATATCAAAGAGTAAAAAGTCATAGAGTGTAGAAAGGCTGTTTGTATCCATAGACCGTTGGAGATTCACTGTGAGTACGTACGTGTCTACTTGTGAACATTTCAATGAGACGTCCTTGGGTTCTGAAAGAGTGAGTTAAAGTCTGGATTTAGCCATGTCGGTAATTGCTTTTCACTGATGAGCATCTGTTTGCTGCACAAAGATGATGTCGCATCTGTCTCTGCCAGATTTCTGTCTGAATGGAGAAGTTTGAAGAGACTGAACTTTTTGGAACTGCTGAATGTTTTCGAGTTTCAGCCTCGCTTTAGTCCACGGGATCAATACAATGCTTATGAGTAGGTGTGTGTGTGTGTGTGTGTGTGTGTGTGTGTGTGTGTGTGTGTGTGTGTGTGTGTGTGTGTGTGTGTATTTCACAACAAATCGAAACAGATAGATAGAAGAACACTGAAACTATAGTGCCCTCTCGTTCAAAATAAAAACCTTTGTGAACCTATGTGTCAGATTTAAAGTGGACCTATCATGCTATATTTGAATAATATATTGTAGGGCCATACCTATATAAAACATGTCTGTGAAGTTGTTTTTTCAAAATACCAAACAGATCATGCATTTTAGCCATGCCTCATTTCGCTCTATTTGCTCTTTTCCAGCCCTGTTTTTGCAAGGGCTGATTCTGTGGCAAATGAGCTGCAGCTGACCACGCCCCCCTGCAAAGGAGGGGCTATTTCAAATCTGGATCAGTCTGTATCAGCTCCGTTGCAGCCCTGTCCCTGACACACCGGGGACACATATTCATGTATAAAAGACGTACAAAAGTGCATTTTGCATGAGTGAATGTGGCAAAGCCAGAACGAGTGCTCAACCCCGCCAAACGTTCAACTACACTGAGAATTTCACGCAAAAACGACCCTCATTACATTCAGTTCAAACTCAATTTATCAACTAATTTCTATACACCTTAAAAACGAGGGTTCTCATTGAATTAAATATACAATTCTTCCGATGCATAGTCGTAAGGCACGTCCGGAGAGTCGGTTAATTCTCCTATTTCAAATGAGCAAACCTAACAAACAGAGCAGCCGTGGCTCAATGTATTGCATCCGTTGCATTGCACAAGTCACTTAAGAGGGTGTGTATATTTAACCTTTAAAACCTTTGGGATATCAAATCGTACATTTACTGGACTTGAATGACAAATAGTTTAAATGTATTGACTAACAAGCTGGATGCGTCCTATTTAAAGTTTGCCAACAAAGTTCTTCTGCCCTCTACTTCTGCCACGACAACTTCTGATTTTAGATATCAGGCGTGCCGATTGCCATTCGTTGAGGCGAGTCATAACTCTGCCTGAGAGCACTCAAAGAGGCTGAGGGAAGCAAATGGGATCATATATATGCAAAAGTTAAAGGTGTGAATAGCATGTAAATGACCAAATGCATCAGATTATGCTCTTGTAAACACAGCGAACACAGGTGATTGCTAATAGAGAGAATGTGGTCAGTGCTGGGAGGAGGAGGAAGAGGAAGAGGAAGAGGAGGAGAAGAGGCAGAGAAGGTGCTAATCACAGCTCAGGGGCCTCATTTATAAAAGGTATATACGCTCAAAAAATGGCGTACGCCAGTTTCTACGCAATGTTTGCGATTTATAAAATACTAACTTTACGGGAAAACGTGCCGTCCTCCACGCAAACTCTAACCCATGCGTACGCACTAAGCACAAAAACGGGAGAGATGAGAAACTGCGACACCGTTGGCAGAAGGAAGAATGGAGAGAAATATGTGGAAATAATACCATAAATAAAACGTTACCTCTCATTTATCATATAAGAAGAATTCATTTTCAAACATTGATTAAAGCAATCTTAATTAAACAAACGCCTGTTTGCGACTCTTCAGTGCACACAAAAACATAACTTGGAGAAATAAATAAAAACGGATATGTTATTTAAAACCACCTCGAATATGTTGTGTTAATGTTATGAAATGTTTTCTCATAAATTATGCGGTAAGCAGAAGGACAGAATTATGTCTAAACTGACGCCGTTTTGCTTTTCTATAGGTTGTAGATACGAGCATGGTTTTATATACTATCATGTTTAATCGTGTTTTATGCCGTTTGCCAAGACTTGATAAGTTGCTCGTAAAGCACAGGAGGTATGGAAACCTCATTTCCTCAGTCGTTTAGTGCCGTATTCGGTCGTCCTCGTGTGGCCGAACGGTCTATATGACACTAAACAGTAACGCAAACGACCAAATTCGTCCTCGTGTGGCCGCACCCTAAATGGTCAAATAGTCCTTGGAGCGAGGGGCGGGGCGAAACTCACGGAAGTGATTTCAAAACAAAAGCACTCGTTTGCTAAAATCACACTTTGAATAGTATCTTGCTGAAGGACCGGTGATTATTATAAACAAGGGGAATTTAGCGATCACAACGAAAACGGCCAAGACACATATGGAGCTCAGAAAATGAATGTTATTAAGGGCTGTAAATATAATAAGCCTATGTCTAAAATGGACAACATTGTTAGGAGATTTAAACTATACAGCGATTCTGCACTGCGGTCACTCCGCCGTCTCTCACGTTTGTTTTTTCAAATCAGCTGCTCTTCATTCCTGCTATATTTGACGAGTGATACAAATATTTGTTACCACACGTTCTTAAGAAAACTGACACTGTTGGACTCGGTTCTAGTCTGACTTCTACCAGAAATAAAATGAAGTACTTTTACTGTGTACTTTGTGAGTAATTCTCTGTCAGAGTCCCCTCCATAGTACATAATGCATGTTTTTCTGCTATATCTTTGATGAATGATACAAATATAATTTTACCATTAGTTCTTAATGAAATTGATACTGTTTGACTTTGTATTAGTTAGCCTACTACTTACAAAACATGGAAGTACTTTTACTGTGTATTTATTGAGAAATACTCTGTCAAAGTCCCCTGCTGAGAACATAATCAAGCCACTTCTGCTAAGTTTGATGAGGGAATTCTTTTTTGTTGCCATTAGTTCTTCGTGAGATTGATCCTGTTGGACTCAGTACTAGTGAAACTACCCCCACAAGTACTATGAAGTACTTACTGTGTATTTTAAGTACATGTATTTTAAGAGGATGGTAGACTGCACACTGACACACTCTGTCAGACTGTCACTCTTGTTGGCCTCTTATGATGCTGCTGTCTTTTAATATATGATTATTTCTCAGCCGCTAATTCGTCACAGATTCTTCAGTCTCATCAGCCTCATCCTTCCATCAGTCCCAGTCAACGCCTCAGCCTCCAGCACACTTCCAGTGTCTGACTCCATATGATATTGTCCTGATGCTGTAAGGGTGATGCCCCATGATCACACAGTGCCAAGGACCTCATATTATGTCTGTCATTAATGTTACATCACCCATTATAACAATTTGCTTTCCTTTTTCTCTTCTCTTAACTGAATAGCCCTGTCTTTAAGTATAATACAATGTAAAGTCCTTTTCTTGAACCATTTTAAGGCTTCAAAACAGGCATTTTTACTGTATGTGTTTGGAGAAATGAAACAATCAATGGCCCAGAATTGTACTTTATAAACTCTGAATCTTGTGGTGCTTGAAGAATTACACACTGGTTAAGCCGGCCAGGTTATATATGTCTTTTTTGGAGCCCTTTTTTGTAATATTTATTAAAATGCCAGTAGTTATTAAACAAACCACTATCTGAGGATAATACAAGCAACCATAAAACACCATTTACTAGAGCCATTGAAGCCCATGAAGAATTTATCCTTTCACAAATCTTTTCAAGTTCAAATTTAAAATATTCTTCATTTGCAGTACTTTTTTAAAAAAGTGTTCAGAAAGACTGCATCAATTATATATATAAATATATATATATATAATTGATGCAGTATGTATATGATGTATATATATATAATATCAATATTTTTATTAACTAACCAAAGTCAATTTAAATAGCGGGCAAAACATGGGTTAATTGCCATGCATGTGGTGTTTGATATAGTTTACGTTCAATTTCAACTATTTTAGGCAGAAAAACGTATACAGTATTGACCAAACCTTTTTTAATAGTTTACCATAATTTAAAAAGGTTTTTGTGAGTAATCATTTAAAACGTAAACTTATTTTTCATTTTATATTTAAATTTGAAATGTTTGCACACAACATTATTAATTTATACATTTGTATAATTTTTTTTAAATGATGAATCCATTTATTTTAATGTATTTCCTTGAGGCTCAGAGGCAGGGGAAGATATCATGTACTGTAGTTCAACATGCAAATGTTCTAATGCAAGTAAGTATAAGTACTGTATAACATGGAAAAGAAAAGAAAATACGTTTCATAGGAGGATGTGGATTTATTTTCTCTCACACAATCAAACAATCTATAATTTAGCTCTGGCCTTCACTCACAAAAAAACATTTAGTTGAATTGGACACATTTTTCAAAGCTCTATTGACTGACATGCAATGACTGGGACTGAAGGAAGAATCTATGAGGAATTAACTGGAGCAGAGAAATAATCATATTTTAAAAGACAGCAGCTTCATAAGAGGCCAACCAGAGTGACAGTGCTGAAGGATAGACCAGCTATCCAGGCCAGTCTCTAAAGACTTTCCAAGGGGTACACATGCTGCTGCCGGAGTACTGACTGGAAGTATTGCTGATATCATGTCCACCATATCCTCTTAAAATACTCTGTCCAACAATTTCAGTCTCATGAAGAAAGTTTTTTTTTAACGCTTATTCAAAATAGCAGAGAAACATGCATTCTTGTTCTCAGGAGGGGACATTGACAGAAGAGTACTGGAAAAGTACACAGTAAGTACTTCATAGTACTTGTGGGGGTAGTTTCACTAGTACTGAGTCCAACAGGATTAACCTCACGAAGAACTAATGGCAACAAAAAAGAATTCCCTCATCAAAATTAGCAGAAGTGGCTTGATTGTGTTCTCAGCAGGGGACTTTGACAAAGTATTTCTCAATAAATACACAGTAAAAGTACTTCCATGTATTGTAAGTAGTAGGCTAACTAAAACAAAGTCAAACAGTATCAATTTCATTAAGAACTAATTGTAAAATTATATTTTTATCATTCATCAAATATAGCAGAAAAACATGCATTATGTACTATGGAGGGAACTGATAGAGGATTACTCACAAAGTACACAGTAAAAGTACTTCATTTTATTTCTGGTAGAAGTCAAACTAGTGTTGAGTTCAACAGAGTCAGTTTCCTTAAGAACTTGTGGTAAAACATATTTGTATCACTCGTCAAATATAGCAGGAATGAAGAGCAGCTACATGAACCAGTTTAATAATTATAATAACGTAGGATTGTAACTCTTTGAAACTGTAGGTGGCTCTTAAAAGAGCCGTTGTGTTTGGGTGTGCTGGTCTCAGGTCAGTTTAAGCCCTCTCTCGCGGATGCAGCGGGCCAGCTGGATGTCCTTGGGCATGATGGTGACCCTCTTTGCTTGGTTCATCTTACTGAGGGGCAGCTACATGGATGTCGGTGCAGTCCACAGTCATTGTGCAGTTGAAGGCAGAATGAATTTGTTATTGACTCCGAATGAAGCACAACTTCATGTCATACAATACATTGACTTTATTTGTAATTGTGTACAAAAATATGAGCATTGATTAGCAAGCAGGACCTGCAGGAACAGATCATGGTGATGGATGGAGCTGGGCAGAGAGAAGAATAAAGAAAAGATCAACTTTATTATCGGATATTAAAAATTGGTGGAGGGGGCGATAGGCTCCTCTTCAAATGTTTCACAAAATACTTACCATCATGACTACTCTTACTGTTTAACATTTGGGTTCACTTCATGTTAAGGCTAATACAAATGACAAGGCTAAGTAATGTGATGCTAACTAACGTGCTCGCTACTAGCTATGTAGCTAGCTTGACTGTGTTCCATGCACAACATGTATATTACCTGATATGTCTGATCCAACGACTCCTGGTCCTTTCATCAGACGGGAAGCGATAGAACGAGCTATGATCTATAAGTATGATCACTTATGTGATTACAACCTGGTACAAAGCACACAGGCATCTTGTAAAAGTGAATTTATTTTTAGCAATCTCTTATTTATTGGAGGGAATAAATCAGTTATGAGATCTTCTTCTTCTTCTTCTTCGCTTTAATTACGAGTCGCAACCACTTGGAGCATTATCGCCTGTGACATCACTTACGCGAGCCAGAATGGGATTTGGGACTTGTAGTCTTTGTAGTCGCGTATTTTCAACAGTTTTACGACAAAATGTGACTTTTTTGACATGAAACTTATTGTTTAAGATTGACAAACATCATATGTGTAGTTCGTGGCACAATTCAAACGGGATCAAAAGATTCGTTTTCTCTCTCCATTGAATTCAATGAAAATGTTTCGCTTCCGGGGTCCCATGGGCCGGAAGTAGATGGGCGTGACTTCGCCTCTCTATTCCTCTGAATGCTGCGATGCAGCACCTGAGATTACTTCCAAAAAGTTGTTCACGTTCTCAATTTTTCACGTTTAACGTTATATTCGTTCGGTACACTTTGGTACACACCTGTACCGAACCGAACGGGTACGTGTACCGTTACACCCCTACTTAATAAGCACCGTAACTTTCATGATATAATTTCTCCGTCATAATCGGTTGTTTCCGTGAATGGCCGACTGTTGAATGACGGCAAATGCTGCGGCTGCAATGCATTGTGGGGCAGCATTTTCTCCTCTCCTTTTGGTGAGGGAGGTCCAGTGGTTCCTAAGCTAAAGGAGGTTATAAAGGAAGTGTGAAACCTCCTTTCCTATCATTTAGACAATTGAAACGGCACTTATCATGGCTGCCACTGAGGGACTTCCGGGTCATTTCACTCCATTAGGAAGGTTCCTAAGCTAAATGGACTATTGGAACGCAACCCCAGTGAACAAGCCCACCATGGATGCCACCCTCCCTTTCACTAATCCCTTTCTCAGTGGAAAACCTCAGAGACCGTCGTGCTGTATGTAAACTTTCATTTATTTTCGCTTTCCAATTCCCTCTTAATACTTTTTAATACCCTTTCCATTTCCTGAGTGTTACATGCTGTGTCAGCAGAGGACAGACAATAGCAGCGAGGGAAATGGAGAGAGATTCAGGGGCTTAGTGTCTATGGGAGGGTGACCCTATATTGTTCCAAATGTATAAGGGACTAAAATAAAACCTGTGGTTGAGGAGCCTTGGCTTAGCGCTTAATGCATAAAATGAATTTCTCCCCCAAATCTATTCATTTGCCACTTATTCCCTCTTATTCTGCGCCTCCCTGCCCTCCTCCCATATCTCCCTCGCATTGCTTTTGGTTGCATAGCCCATACAATTGATGTCATAGCAAGATCATATGTGGAGGGGAGATACATTAAAAATGATGTGGATCTGATAAGAAAGAAGGAGTCAGAGAGCAATGGAACGACGTCTAAGTGTAGAAAGAGATGATATTAAAGGCAGGTACAGTAGCAGAACACTGAGCACAGTTAGCTTTTCTCTCGGTAATTGCTCCTCGCCGTAAATGCTAATTTAGTGTCATGACTGCTTGACTGAATCCCGGATGGGATTTTAAAAGTACCCAGCCTCTTTCTAATTTTATTCTGGATAACCCGCCCATCCACTGGCCCTTTGTGCATGGGTTTGTAATGGATGTGTATGTTGTCTGTGCGATTCAACTGAAAGCGTCTGTTCTGTTTGTGATTTAACGGTTCGTAAAATGCCTGCGGTCCCTCTTGGTGTTAAAAGCAATCGTTTGTTTTCCTTTAAAGCTGACATTCCCCATGGAGTCTAATCCATAAGGAAAAATGTAAATCAATATGAATCATAACCAAGCGGCAAACTCTGGGCCACTTCTGGGATGCGAATCAGGAAGTGCCTCAAACTGCAGTTCATCTAGTGGCCAGTAGGAGCAGTCCGCAGAAGGGAGCAATTTCCATAGACCCCAATGTTAAAATGCCCAACTTTACAGCAGAAATAAACATATTTACATCGTGGTTTCAAAACATTGTATCCTCAGTAGGCCTATAGTTAGATTCCCCCTTCCTGTCTATGGATCCTGGAGTGAATTTTTTCTCAACTCATCTGTTTAACTAATATTTAGTCTTAAAATTATGCATAAATTAAGTGCCTCACTGTCGGCTAACAGTAATTTGTCAGCTCTTTAGGCTCATAGGCTAGGCTTTGCTAGTTGTATTCACCGAACTTGACGGACGTGTCCGTGGATTTCGTGTCTTTTGTTAAGTATAAGACAATTAAAAGTCTTGTTGTGCGGTTGATTGTCCTAACCGACATTCCAAGAAGTCTCTTTTGCACTTTTTTTCGGTTAGCGAATTAAACAGCGAATTAACCGCGGTTGGTAGAGCTATGGCTCCGGCAGTCGGTAGAGCTATGGCTCCGGCAGTCGGTAGAGCTATGGCTCCGGCAGTCGGTAGAGCTATGGCTCCGGCGGCTGTTATGGCTCCGGCGGCTGTTATAGCTCCGGTCGGTAGGTCTACCGACTGCCGGAGCCATAGCTCTACCCATTTAGGACATATTCTAAAAGCGTGGAGGGGATGGAAACAACCCATGAACCACTATTAAAAGTATAAAGCAAATGTTAAACATCCATTTGTTTTGCCTGTTCTTAAAACATGTGCATGTTTGATGTCATGTTGTTGCTCTGCCATTGAACGCCCCCAAGCAAAGCAAGTTAAATGAGTCATAAGCTTGAGTTGAAAAGATAAATTGTGTTTTGCCATTACAGGGGATTAAAAGTGTTTAAAGTAGCAACATTTACATCTGCAAAACACTGTTATTACGGCTTCACTTTGGGAGGATTATGTCTGTGTGAGCAGATGTGCAGAGGGGTGTGTGTCTGGGGGTTATTTCTTTCACTAAGCCATTATCACAGTAGGTCCTTTGATTTTGACTGTCAGTCTGATGGTTACGCTGCATTTATCGACGTTTCTAAAAGTGTAAGCTTACTCTATGTGTTCCTATGGATTTGTGTATATAGTCCTTCTCTAATTTGAGCATAGTTTCGCTAGGCTTTTCACATCGGTGGATTTCTAAAAAGAGGAGCCTTACTAGTTTTCAAATGCATGCCTTTGTATGAATGGAAGGTGTCGAGCATTCTCCACGTGGATTAAGCTGTAAGAAAGTGAGCCTTCAACATGCCTCTGGCCCATAAACATCCTTTTCTCACATCTGTCAACTTAAAGGCAGATTAAAGACAACGTGTTCACATGCCATCTTTCATTGCATTAGATTTTGAGCAGTCCGTTTGGGTGTTGGAGCTGCATGACAAAACATATTACAAAAAATGAACCTTCTGGCAAAATGTTGTTGAAATTATGTCTAAAACATTTCTGAAATCTGACAATCATTTAATCAAATATAAATGATTTTGGGTGAAACTGAGTAACTGTGTACCCTCTTTTGATTGATGACACTTTGACATAAGATTAGTTTTCACAAAATGGCAAAACAAGAATTATATAAACCATTATTTAACCCAGAACTGGATGGTTTCAAATAAATCCAAGCGTATTTCTAATTATATTGCATTGTGTTCAAAATCATTACAAAAATTAATCTTTCCCTGTAACAGATTGTTCAGGTACATCCAGGTGAAAGCTGTGATCCCCCATTTAATTTCACCTGTTAAATCCACCTCAAGCTGTGTGGATGTGGACTTGGAGATAAATTAAATTAGGATGCTCAAGTCTTACTCCCCAGACTCTGGATTGTGTGATTGAGAATGAACAAAATAAGATTGATGTGCCATTGGGTATGACATACATTTCCAGGCTGTGGTTTAACGGTGTGAGTTTGAGAACTGCAACACCGACGGGCTTTCTAAAGATTGATCCACCTCTCAGAGGACATGTGACTCACAACAGGACTGTGGTCAAAATTGGCTCCTTAATGAAGAGGTTAAAGGAGGCTGACACACGGAGTAACAGACAGTTTTGTGCACAGTACACTTTTTTGAAAGCCCATCTCAATAACTGCCCTGAAAGACCTGTAACAGGATGTTCCTGTACAAACAGGGGTTAGCAGCTGACAACAAGTTCAAACATTTTCAGAAACAGAAAGAAAACTATTATTTTAGAGCACTTTGGAAAGGATACTTGGGTTTTTAGAGTTAAAAAAAAGATAGATGGACTAGGATGTAGCAAAAACTAAATATCCATCTCCATCTATCTATCTATTAGGGGTGTAACGGTTCACAAACATTTCGGTTCGGTACGTACCTCGGTTTTTTGGTCACGGTTCGGTTCGGTACGTTTTCGGTACAGCAGAATTTTTTTTCACAAAACAAAACATATATATATATTTTTTTTTATTATTATTAAACTGTGAATAATGTATTCACTCAAATAAATACAAAATATAATCAAATAACCATTAAGGTGCAGCATTTCGATGAACTTAAATAATCTGTATTTGAACTGTACTACCTAAGCAGCCAGTTTGACATTAGGACTTGCTTGTCATTGTATTTTCATGTTGTTTAAAGAAAGATGAACTTGTCCACATTGCTTGCCGAAAGTTCAGATCTGCTGGCACAAGCAATGTCTCCTGCTGTGGAGAACACCCTCTCTAGGGACAGAGGTAGTAGCAGATACAGCCAGGTAGCGCTTTGCTAACATGGCAACATAAGGATATTTGGCGTTTGTAATAGCTTTGGCTCGGTCTGAACTTTCTGCGAGTGGTGGAGGCTTAAATGCTAGTGGGAGTTGGGTTTGCACTTCAGTCTTTTTTCTTTTGGTACCGGTGATATTCACGTTCGGGTGATGCCTTTTCAAGAGTGTGCAAGTTTGATGTATTGCCAGCCGCGTAACCAATGTTAGTTGAACAATGCTGACAAACAGCTTTGGTTTGGTCCACCTGTCTTTGTCCGTCATCCTTGTTCGTAACTGCGAAACCAAAATGTTCCCAAACCGGAGACTTCAATGATGCTGGAGGATTTTCAGCTCAACTTTATCTGCGTTCGCCATTAATTTTCGACAGTTCTTCAAATTACTGAATAAATGTGAACGCATCCCTCTGACCAGCTCTCATAGCATGCCCTCTCATCCAATGAAATGACTTGCTCGCTCTATGACGCAATGAGCCCAATGTGAGGAAATTACTCTGAATGCTGCGACGCAGCACCTGAGATTACTTCCAAGAACTTGTTCACGTTCTCAATTTTTTACGTTTAACGTTATATTCGTTTGGTACACACCAAACCGAACCGAAGGGCCCGTACCGAATAATTTCGGTACGGGTACGTGTACCGTTACACCCCTACTATCTATCTATCCATCTATCTATCTATCTATCTATCTATCCATCTATCCATCCATCTATCTATTTATATATCCATCTATCCATCCATCCATCTATCCATCTATCCATCTATCCATCCATCCATCCATCCATCTATCCATCTATCCATCTATCCATCTATCCATCTATCCATCTATCCATCTATCCATCTATCTATCCATCTATCCATCTATCCATCTATCCATCTATCCATCTATCCATCTATCTATCTATCCATCTATCCATCTATCCATCTATCCATCTATCTATCCATCTATCTATCCATCTATCCATCTATCCATCTATCCATCTATCTATCCATCTATCCAACTATCCATCTATCCATCTATCTATCTATCCATCTATCTATCCATCTATCTATCCATCCATCTATCCATCTATCCATCTATCCATCTATCCATCTATCCATATATCTATCTATCCATCCATCTATCTATCTATCCATCTATCCATCTATCCATCTATCCATCCATCCATCCATCTTTCCATCTATCCATCTATCCATCTATCTATCTGCAGAAAGCAATATCTCCTCTGCTTAGCCACAAGTCCTTATTCCTCTGCAGTAAAGGGCACTGGTTCAGATATATGGTATTCTCCAGGAGGGGTATCTTATTAAGATTGGCATTAGAGCTTTCCTGTGACATGATTTGTTTCCAGGGTGAAGGAACTGTGCTCTCCGAGGGAGACTTCCCACATCAGCGGACACCATTATCCCCGGGATCACACACACGGTCTGCTGAATATCTTCATATCAAGACTCAGTTTTCCAGTTCTCACTTGCTTACTTTTTACCATCTCTCCTTTGCATTTGATGAATGCAGATCTGGCACCAGTTATCACCTAATGCTCTCAATATGCCGCGCATGTGTTATGGGGACAATTTTTAGATATGTGAAATGTTTCTCCGTGTGTGAAGCTTTGGAGAGAAGGGCATCAAAAAAGTCTGTCAATATGATATATTTATATTTATTTTTCTCAGAAGTCATGGAATTGTAGCATGGTAAAGTATAGCACTTCCGTCAATGCTTCACGCTCAACAAATAGTACCTAAATAATGCATATTTTCCCTCCACACATGCATATTGCACATTTTTCTCGATATTACGGCGTCAGGAGAGAGCAATCTTTCATCTTCCAAACATTCTAATGATGTTCACTACTTTCCCACACGGGCAATGATGATGATGCATGTCAGGTTTAGCGCTTTACAGAGATGCAAAAAAATCCCAAGTAAATTATCCAGCAGGAGAGAAAAGATCGTTTGGCGTGTGAGTCCGCGGGGAGTCAGTAGGCAATGAGCTAACGGCACAATCTCACGGAGGCTAAATTGATGTAGCCTCACACGCAGGGGTATTGCTCTCTTGAATTGAACCCAAGCAATCTAACTGACTCTTTTTCTGTATAATTCTCCCCCTCTCTCCACTAAAACGAACAGATAAACATTCACTCTCTTTCACTTACTCGTATTAGTCCGTGCTGGTGCCTTGCTCCTTAACTGGAAAGAATCAATAATGGCTGGCAGGCAGACTTACAGACGGGCGAGCCGAGGAATTCTGGGTGATAAGGCCACATTTTTACACTCGAAAAAGCATTTAATAACCTTTATTGACCCCATGAGAGCAAGAAAGCAATGACTTGGCATAGTCATCCAGCAAAACCTCTATTCATACTCGCCCAAAAAATTATTTAAAAACGGTCTTCTTTATGCCTCTGAATGCTGTCATGTTGATCGAAAGCCTCTCACTCGAAGGAGAGGTTGTGACTCTTGATATCCAGGTCTGTGGAAACACTTTTATTTTTTTACTACGTTTGATCAATATGTTTCCTGTACTGATGAAGTGTCTGGACTGCCAGCTAGTCCGCTCGCAAACCAGCCATTCAATCATCCGGCCAGAACGACATGTCCAATAAGAAAATTCTATTATAGTTTTTACACAGAGCTCTTGACCCGCATCAGGTCAGCTGTCTTTGTAGATGAGTTGACCGTGTCCAGTGACCTGAGCTGATCATCCGTCTCAAGGTCAGACAAAGAGCTGCTGGAAAAGGGTCAGTGCAGATCAGGATGACAATAAACATTGTACTCTCCACTGGTCACTGTCACAACCTGCCATGTGCCCGGCAAACATTTCTCTGTCCTCCAATATAAATGTTCAGCCTCTCTTCCAGCCGTCCGGAAATTCATTTTCAAACGTATTAAAGTGCAAAAAGGTGCTTATTTCCCCAAACACGATAGTCGTCTTCATTTGCATTCCAGAGTATGCCCCATAACCAACCATTTGGGAACTAAATTAATTTGTTAATAAAATTCCTTATCATTAAATTGAATAGGCAATGAGTCTTTAAACGTTATCACAGCTGAAGGTCCATCAGAGCACTGACGGATAAAAACATTTCGAACCAGAGCCTCTGCGCAGAGCTGGTGGAAGGAAATAGTTCAACAGAATATCATCTGACGCCTTACGGTCCTATCTAAAGGGATAGTCTGGGTATTTTTCAAGTAGGGTTGTATAACGTACCCATCTCTAGTCTGTGTATTACTTGCAGTAGATCGCCTTGAATATAGAGAAACAGATAAGACTACCATCAGGAAGCTAAGCCATTTACTACAGGGCAGCAGGGAAACGTCTCGTAGATGTGAAAAATCAATATGAGTTTAAAAGATCGCTATATTTAGAACATCTTCTCCATTTTATCTTGCCATCACGCGGTCCTTTCTGCAGGGGATGTCAAGCCCTTATATCCATCATTGCTCAATACAAATCATTAAACTCCATTGAAAACCCCCCAGTAATTTTACCCTGCAGATGAGTTCTTTTAATTGAGTCTAGTCGCTTTGAAAAGGGCTATATAACAGCTTTAATTCCCATCAGGAGAGGGCTATCTAATGGCAAGGTAACGCTATTAAAATGTTCTAAATATAGCATACACTGTCATGATTGCCTGTTTCTCCAAACTGGAGCCGTGCAGACCTCCATCTTCTTTATTTATACACTGACTATTGTTAGACTCATGGTATTGTGCCAAGTGCTTTTCTTTACTCTGCCTTCTTTCAGTACACATGTTTTAGTACCACTATCATGTATTTTGTTCAATTAATAGTTCACAACAACGCTCGAGAGAAGAAGAAGCAATCCATACTTGTGGAAATTGTCTAAAAGCTGTTTTTTATTTACACATCCTCAATGGCTATTGATTTTTTTCTCCTGGTACAGAGCATTGTAATTCTTTAGCTGCGGGTGCTTCACCTCAGCAGTCAGCAGCCAGCGAGCGATGCAGGCTGTCAATCAAGCCAACAAACCCCGCCCCCTCCCTGGGAGCCAGTGTCCGTTTCTCAATCGCGAGGAAACTGACTTCCAAGCCAATATTTCAAGGATACTACGTCATCGAGTGCCGCCGAAGGACTGTTCCAATATCCAGCATACTCGGAATTCCACCGAGACCGCGTCCTTGGTTTGGGGGTAATTTTGAGGCTGCACATGTGTAGACTTCGCTTCCTTCAAATCCCCACAATGCTTTGCGCACGGACCAATTTCCCCAAATCTGTGGCGGAAAATGTAAGGCGGGGCCTCGCATATGACGCACACCTGCACACTTGTTAGCCTGTTCCACTCTTCGTTTTCTGAATGCCAGGAAGGATTCTTGCCTAGCTTCTGAAATAAGTGACTCGGAAGACATGTGCTACCAAGCAAGCATCCTCGTGATTGAGAAACGGCCACTCTGTCAGGATTCGGGAAAAGGTAGGACCCAAATGCAGTATAAAATAGACAAAAAGGTCAAGGAACAAAAGGCGGGCTTTATTTAAAAAAAGCTGATGACAGAAAAAACACAGGATAAAATAAACAGGTAGCACGAGGTAGCATCCAAACAAAAACTGACCGTGACTAGTGCTGCGTACCGGTACGCCGAACCGGTACTGGACTTGTTAAAAGTTTCGGTTCAAGTCCGGTTAAAACCGGAACGTCGGGAACCGGTACTTGGACTCCTAAAAAAACTAGCACTTACGTATATTCTGGTGTCTGTGGTTATTTAAACATTCCCTGATGAACGTTATTCAGCGTCAATAAACGAGTGCTAATCCCAGTGTGCTCAGTGTGCAACATCACATGTCATTTCACCTTCGATTCACGGTTTGAAAACGTAGCATTTCGGCACATGCTAATGCTAACCGGAAGTGAATAATTTTCAGAATAAAAGTATTAAGTTAATAGTGTGAACTTCTGTTTTTTTCAGAATAAAACTGATTTAAATTAAATAGTGTATTTAATTCAAAATTACGCCATATCAACATTGATTTTAATTTCTAACAGTATGTATGTACATCACTATGTATGTAGTATGTACTGTATAACGTACACATGTAGAGTTGTATAAATGACATGGTGTACAGACAGTACAGTACACTCTGACTGTACAGTCAGTCACTACAGTGTAGCCTGTATAGTAGGTGTGTAACAGTGTAATGCGTATAGTCTTCTCTACACTCTACCTTTCAGCAACGTGTTAGGGATTTAGGCTCAGTCAGCTCAGGGACTGTTCGGTTACTTTAGTTTGGTAAATGAAATAAATGTTTGAACTTTGTAGTTGTTCACTGTAGTCGCTGTCATAAGTCATTTGTAGACTAAGTGGCAAAAAGTGTTTTTTTTACATTTGTACTTTGTAGAGAAATGTAGACACAAGTTGGAAGGGAGCACAATAAACCTGACGAGTTTGAATTTGAGTTGATTATGAGTTTATTTTCAATTGATAATTAGCTGACAATAAATTCACTTTAGTTACTCTCACAACTTGACACAAGCCATGGGTTCAGGTCCGGACTTATAAGTCCGGACCTGAACCTGAACCTCTGGACTTGAGTCCGAACCTGAACCTGAATGTGAGTCCAGGTACGCAGCACTAACCGTGACCAACATGGAGGGAGACAGGAAAGACAATGAACCGACATGGAGCACACGGGAAGACAAGACTAAATAAAGAAGGGTAATCACAGGACAGGACACAGCTGGGCAGGGAGGCAGAAACACAAGGGCAACAGGTGAACACAAACAGACAATCAGACACAGTCGGAAGACAAGAGACAGGGAGAACAGAATTGCAAAATAAAACACATGACAAGACAGACAAAACAAAATGGTGACATAAAACTAAGATTGTGACACAGTCAGGCAGCAGCTACAGCCTGAATTAAAGTAACAAACAGCCAGTCACTCAAACCTTCCCTCGCGTCGTCTTTTTCCTAATTAATATATCAGACAGACGTAAACAAAAGCATCTGGTGCACAACCGGAGAGGAAACTCTAAGTGATTATTTCTGTGTCTCTGTATAATTTTTACATCATCCTTCCTTGAGGGCAACCTCATAAAACACATTAAAGTACCTTAAGTAACTTAAAGTACTGTTGCAGACGAATGTACACTTTTGACTGTTTGACTTATACTGCTAATAACTCTTAAGATGTTGGATATCAATCATTAGTTTTCTTAGATTTCTACAACGAGGACGTTTTGACACATCCAAGTGGAAAACACATAGGAGAAAAGGTCTTTGGAAGCGAAAAGGAAAATGTTTACTGACATGTTTAATAATGGCCTCTGTTCTTATTACTTTATTGATCATCAACTTGGAAAAATACCGATCATTGTATGTGTGAGAAAGAAAGAAAGACTCTGTGTGCGCAAGTGTGTGTTTTTGCATTTCTGCAATAGAAAGTATTCGAGAAAGAGAAGGGAAAAGAGGGAGAGCAGACTGTGGGGTATGTTGTGCGGAGGGATAAAAGAAGGTGCCCCAAGAGACTGCAAAGTACACCACGCACGCACGCATGCACACACGCACACGCACACACACACACACACACACACACACACACACACACACACACACACACACACACACACACATTCTCCAGGAAGATTGCTTGCAGGTTAAATCCAGCCCCAACAGCAGCTCTTGCAGGGTAATCTATTCTACTCTGTGTCTGACAAAAGAAATCTCTTTCTTTCCTACACGGTGGTTCCTTTCCTGAACTTCACTTCATCTGCCTCCCTGCTTCCTTCAAGCATCTTTTTTTGGAAATGAGAAAAGCACTGGTTCTTAATATGAATGAGTAGACTGTGGAAAACACAATGAACCTTGAGACCACCATATAAACACGCGGCTGTGGCTCAGTGAATAGAGTGCTGGACTTCGAATCAGGGGTTAGCAAGTTCAAACCCCCCTGCAGTCAGCATGTCGTTGTGTCCCTGTGACACTTCACCCCAAATTGCTCCTGTGGGGATTGTCCACAGTACTGCATGTATGTAAGTCGCTTTGGATAAAAGCAAATGATATGTAATGTAATGTAACCGTCAGCTCCGATAAAAGATCATACAGCTGTCAGTAACTGCGTTTAAACGGGGCTAATTTCCCTGACCTGCTCCAATGAACGCCTCCAGGCATGGCATGGTGACAGTTCACACATTAGCTTCAGTGGGAATGAAAATATAAAGCTGTATAAAGCCTAGTCCCAATGGAAATGATTGATAAATGGGTGCTATTTCATTACTTACAGAGCCTGTTATCCAAAGTAAATAAACTTACGTTGTATCTTGTGCCCATCGCTCCAGAAAATACACACAAACCCAGCAATAAAGAGAACACTTCCTAACTTTGTATTATGTAGACTGATGGCATAGAGCAGGGGTGTCAAACTCAAATACACAGTGGGCCAAAATAAAAAAAATGGGTTCTATAAATATTGAACCAGTCCGGCGACTGGTAAAATATTTATTGCAAAATAAATACCTGGAAATAACAAAGCATAAATGATTGCCTATAAAAACAACATTAAATAATCAGTTACATTCATTCAATCAATCAATCAATCAATGTTTATTTATAGCCCAATATCACAAATGTTACATATGTCTCAGTGGTCTTCACAGTGTGTACAGAATATCAGTATGACAATACGACACCCTCTGTCCTTAGACCCTCTGTCCTTAGACCCTCTGTCCTTAGACCCTCACATCGTACAAGGAAACACTTCCGGAGAAAACCCACAGTTTAAAGGGAACATGGGAGAAACCTCAGGGAGAGCAACAGAGGAGGGATCCCTCTCCCAGGACGGACAGACGTGCAATAGATGCCGTGTGTAAATTGAAAAGATAATAAAGATAGTCCAAATGTTTGGAAATACATGTGTGTATAATAGGAAGATGAATCCACGAGGATATCCATCCAGGACCGATGATCCAGGACCACAGCCACGACTCGCGATCCAGGACTCGCGATCCAGGACTCAGGACCGCAGGATCATCCATGACTCCGGATCCCGGCGTATATAGACACCAAAAGGAAAGACATTTGGGGAAGCTGGGTTAATCGGAACATGAGAGTACACAGGTATAGACAGAGAGAAGGAAGAAGTAAGATGTCCCCCGACAAACTAAGCCGATATCAGCAAAACTAGGGGCTGAATCTAATCAGCCCTAACGATAAGCTTTATCAAAAAGGAAGGTCTTAAGCGCACTCTTAAAAACGGATAGGGTGTCTGCCGCCCGAACACAAACTGGAAGCTGATTCCACAAATGTGGAGCTTGATAAGAAAAGGCTCTGGCTCCCATTGTACTTTTAGAGACTCTAGGAACAACCAACAACCCTGCATTCTTGGAACGCAATGCCCTAGTAGGACAGTAGGGTATAATGAGTTCTTTAAGGTAAGATGGCGCCTGCCCATTAAGGGCTTTGTAGGCGAGAAGAAGAATTTTAAATTCTATCCTGTGTTCTAGGGAGCCAGTGTAAGGCAGCCAGAGCAGGAGTAATGTGGTCCCTTTTCCTAACTCTGGTTAGTACACGAGCTGCAGCATCTTGAATCAGCTGAAGCCACTTGACTGACTTCTTGGTACTCCCTGATAATAAAGAGTTACAATAATCCAGCCTAGAAGTAACAAATGCATGGACTAGTTTCTCTGCATCGCTTTGAGGCAAGATATGCCTGATTTTTGCAATGTTACGTAGATGGAAGTAGCCGGTCCTTGAAATTGATTGTATGTGAGCGTTAAAGGATAAATCCTGATCAAATATAACACCAAGATTCCTTACAGTCTCACTGGAGGCCAAATTAATGCCATCCATACACATTCATTTCTTATGACTCTATCTGCAGATTTTCCAGAGTCCTTTCTTATGATTTCATTTTCCCACAGGCCAACAACAGCTTCCACAAAACTATTTCAGAAAAAAGTGCAGAAGGAAACATCTATGGAAACTCAGTGTGCTGCTCTGTGATGCTACAGTAGTTCAGATACTTGGCATCTCATCTCGGGTGCAGGGTCATCAATGTTTGGGCTCAGGCTCTGAGCTGAGGAGACCCTCAGGATGGAGTGAAGGTGTGCGGGCAATATACCGGCGGGCCAGATCTAATAGTAATTTAAAATGACCCTGCGGGCCGAAATTAAATCCACCAAGGGCCTGATTTGGCCCCCGGGCCTTGAGTTTGACACATGTGGCATAGAGTCTTCCTAGCCCTGTCCTACTTTGGCAAAGACCCCGTTTTTTTACCCAAACCGATACCTAAAGTCGACACACCTGTTGTTCCTGTACCTCATCACTCTTTGTATTACAGATTTGGAATGGACTTCCAGCAGAAACCAGAAGAATATTACACCAAACCAAAAGCTAATTTCAATAACTTTCTCCCACTGACACATTCGAGAGTCTCTCGAGGTGAGCACACTCACTGAACAAACATCACAAACACATTTACTAAACCTACATAATCCTTGGCTCGTTGTAATGATGTCATCACCGAGCGGTGCCTTAATCCACTGCGTGTGTTCATTAAGTGGAGGAAGCAATAACCTTATTATCCTTCTTAAACAACTGCAGATTTAACAAGTACGTGTTGGTTTGTGTGTGTGTGTGTTCAGAATAAATAGCAGAAAGACAATTGGCAATGGCAATGAATTAACATAGAAACAAATATATCTTTATGTTTATTATAGTATACTACATTATATATATAATGTTATTGTGAACACTCGCAGTTATTTAATGAGCTGCCTGAATGCCAAACGAACTAAAAAGTTGTCTGATAATAACATGCATTTTTCTTTTGTCATCCTTGCAAAGTACGCCGAAGGTGTTTGTCTGAAAAACAATCCAAGAACAGCGGTTCCTTGTCTGCATCTTAAGTACTTCGCTCTGAATGACAGCTGACTTCCTTCACCAAAAAAGTCCCTCTTGCCCTTCTTTCTCTCGCAGTGTTCTTTATTTCACAGTGAAGCCACATTCAATATATTTCTCATACAAAATGTATTTTCTGACAAAGTTGGGAGTGTTGGTACAAAGTCATTTAGAGAGGATGCAGAATTAAGGCCGCATATAGAAGCTGAAATTCAAACTGAATCCGAGGCGCCTCCGAAACTAAGCTAAAAAGTCTCTCTCATACCTTGCTGAGTTTAAAGCTCAAGCTGTGCGAGCACACACCGATCGGAGATTAAAGCCAAGCCCCGAGGACATATTTTATGAAGAGCAAAGTTATTACATTGCTGTTCAGTCACAAGTTCTCCCTGGTGCTGAGGGAAGGGGATTTCACAGGTTCTCAATCTTTACCCTGAGACTTACTCCACATACATCTGGGCAGAACTAACCAGAATATTAGAGAGTGGAGCTCAGGACCAGAAGGTCAGTTGGAATCCCTGGACAAGCTGTGACTGAAGCATTTCTTCATCCCACATGTCATTAAAGAGTGGCCTCGGGCTATCCTCTTGACCCTCATCATCTGCACTCATGATCCAATAGTGAAGGTCTGATAGATATTTCATAATAATAATCGATTTATTTTGTTAGCGCTTTTACAGGTGCTCAAAGACGCTTTACAGATATAGTGAAAAGAAAAGAAAGGAACAACAAATAAATATAAAGTTAAGTTAAAGTCAAATAATACAAACAATCACACATTATAAATATTTGGACTTAGCAGCGTCTTGGTATGACTGGATAGAAAGTGAGAGTATCTGTATGCACTAGGAAATCCTTCCATCAGTGGGGCTTCAGTTAAAGGTACGTTTTAGAAACCGGCTCGAGATACACTTTTTGTTATATTCCATGGAATGCTCTTAACATCCCGATAGCAATAAAATGCTTTGACAAAAAATCCATAAAAAAATGGCCTACCTGCCTGTCAGCCTTCCATCGGGGCACAAACTTATCTCGTGCCCTCGTTGGTCATGTGCGCGTTTGTGTGTGTTGGGGGAGGGGCTCTGTGAGGAAGTGGCAGATTTTCTCCGGTTGTGTATTTTCAAATTCTAGCGATCTCGAGCCGGTTTCTCAAACGTACCTACCCCACCTCTAACAGACACACACAAATATGATCCTAACCTTGGCTCATTTGAAAATATTTCAATAACTTTTACTAGAAGCTTCCCAGAGTGCGACGATGACTTAAGGATTTGGATTTATGGAAATGTGTTAGTTGTGTTCATGTATTTTGTCTGTCATTTCCTGTTTTATTTTGTACTTACCTCTTGTCTTTCAGGCCCTGTTTTCTCCCCCTGTGTGTTTTACCGCCATCATCAGCGTCTGCCCCGCCCCTGGTTGTTTCCACCTGTCCCCACTCACCTCATGTTTAAATAGTCCTGTCTTTCCCCTGTCCTGTGTCAGTTCGTCTTGTTTGTTTCTCCGAATGGTCGTGCCATGCCTCGGCTCAGAAAGGATCGCTTTCTCTCATGTCAGGTTGACATGACTTGTGAGCGCCTTTTGTTATTTCCAGTACCTACTCTGGGATGTTACATTCAAGACTTTGTCTCTGGGTCGTGCATTTGGGTTCATCACCTTGTTGTACTGTACCGTTATGCCACAGAAAATCGGCTTGCTATTTGAATGAGAGCAATGTATCCCAGTTCCAAACCCGAATATAACAAATGTAGAATCGATATACAGAAGTTGATTTGTTTTCATTCCCTGAAAACTACAATAATAGGCACAATGGGAAAGGACTCTTTTTCAAGCGATGTTTCCAATGTTTCAATACTTTCATCAGAGATAGTTTATAAAAAAAGGAAAGACAAAACATTATGTAGTAGGGGTTCTGCAAATAGTCAGGAGGCATCTCGTTTATTTAACTGATTGATTCCTTGTGATCTGTGTGTTTAGACAACACCGAGCCCAAGAGACTGAACAGGAGAGGAAGATCAATGAATGGTGTTTTAAGGAAGAAAGAGAACAAACCAGTGCAGTGTGAAATATCAAACTCATTGCCTTTTAATGAAATCCATCCATCCATCTTCTCCGCTTATCCCCCGGGTCGCGGGGTAGCAGTTCCAGCAGAGAGCCCCAAACGTTCCTTTCCCCTCATCAACCAGCTCTGACTGGGGGGTCCCAAGGTGCTCCCAGGCCAGCGAACAGATATCATCCCTCCACCTGGTCCTAGGTCTACCCCTTGGTCTCCTCCCAGCTGGACGTGCCTGGAACACCTCCCTAGGGAGGCGCCCAAGTGGCATCCTAACTAGGTGCCCGAACCACCTCAACTGGCTCCTTTCGACGCGAAATATATTTTATGCCTCAATAGCGCTCTACGGGAAAGTTAGTAAGAGCTGGTTCATGTTATCTGGATGCACTTCAGTGTCCGAGGGCCTGGTTGAAACATACTGTGCTTTTTCCTCCCGTTATGAGTTCAATGATGTCAGTATTTTAATGAAATATAGTTGGTAAATCTGTAACAACTCTCATACCCACGTACGTATACCCATATTAATTATTAAGATATATCTTATTTATCTTTTCTCACATTTCAATTTATAATCAATTATCATCTAACAAAAAGATTCACCAACAACACCCTAGTTTACATTTAAATGAAATCATCAATAGTCACAGGAAATCTGATTAACTTGTCACACAATAAGGGAACATCTGAACATCTCAGTAGCATATTGAAGCATCCTTAATTGAGTCAAGTGTTGAATCAAAACCAGATCAAATGCATTGATTCTGTTCATATTTCCATCTCTGACTCACTTTATTGCACACACAAACAAAAATGAAAGAAATAACCACACACTCGGAAGAAGCGCCAGAAGTCCACTCTGTCAGCAGAGGCTCACATGCAATGCAAATATTCAGACCTCTTTCCCCCCACTATATATACAGCATATTGCATTAGGTCTTAAACATATTTCCCCCATGACAATATCATTTCACCCTGAGGCATGCTGACATCATCTCTTTCAGAGCCTTTCTGTCAGCTCGTCTTCATCTTTAGAATCAAATAAAAACTTGGCCTCGAAACAAAGAATTCAACAGAACATATTTTTGTATGTGAAGAAGCCTCATGATGCAACATTGTGAAAGCATGCAACAATCTTGGCTTATTTTCCAAATGTACAGCCATCTGCGGGTGTGTTGACCTCTGAATGCGAGCCGCTGCCCTCCTGCCACCGGTGGTCTCAGCAAGCTGTTTCACTTTGGACAAACAGAATAACAAATGTTTTTTTCAGGTGTGAAAAATAACGTTTCATATTCAGGTAGCACACTGTTGTATCTCCAACTATTACTCTTTTCCATGGTGTATTTCATCAACTTCTCAATGTGTTTTAAAAGTAGGACTTTCATTCTTTATCCAGCTTACAGGCGGGCTGCCAGTCTGAAAGGTTGCATCTGGATCATGAGTTGCGGTCCTGCCTGAGGCCCGATTCATTATGTTTTGCACCCACCTTGATCAATCCTTTTATACACTTTCACATTATCATTTTTCCACATGTGGATTCTCTATGTGGTCATTTTATTATCTATTTTAAACTATACACATGTATTGCACATCTGTCCATCCTGTAAAAGTTATCCCTCCTCTGTTGCTCACTCGTAGATTTCTTCAATTTGTTTAGGGTCTGAGGACAGAGGGTTTAATTTGCAGTAAACACTATTAACCCCTCTGAGACAAATGTTGGGCTTTATAAATAACATTTGATTGATGGATTGAGGTTGATGTGTTGAGATCTAATGATTATCTGGGCTGTCTTGCTGACTTTAACACAAGCAAGTCCCTCTCTGTCTGCTAAAATAACCCATGCACACAGCACTGAGAGTTAGCCTCCATTCCCTCTGCCAAGCACCCAGTTTCTGCTGCTATCTGCACCGCTGGGAGCGCAGAAAGCCCCCCCTGTGGCATCACCAGGCACCATCTGCTTCCCCGCCTCAGCGGCTGGACGCCCCTCTCCCATCCCTCCCTGCAGCCGTTTCCAGAGAGGTCAGCCCAGCCCATCTCTTATTTCCTCCAACCCTCAGTGACATCGAGCGTGCTCTTACTTTGTGATACCGGAAATCTGCCTCAGGGGTTGACCACACACAGGCGGACATTTCTCATGTGACAGACTTTTCCCACATACAATGGAAACCCTGCACACCTTCCACTAATGTATACCCCAGCAGGAGCCAGGCCCTCAGGCCAGATGTGTAGAGTCAGAGGCATGAGTGACTGATTAATAACCCAGAGAGTGTCTCGCACTAACAGCACATCCGCTGGCCTCCTGGACTGAGTCTACACTAAAGCTGCTGGAAGAGTGCCACCCTGCGCTCAAGGTCAGTCTTTATCCTTGCTCCTGGACAGGCAGGTGAGAGCCCTTAGGCAGTGATAGCAACACCAAAAGGAAACCCTGAGTATGCCCTGTTTGTAAGACAGGAAGCCAGTATGGGTATTAAAAGTATAGCAAGGCAGCACTACAGGGAAGAGGCCGCCACATGTTTGAAAAGCACCACTCTGCCTTGGAGTTGTCCCGCTCCACTTTGACGTCTGTAATGAGCCCTCCATTCTTCTGAGCTGAGGTGGAGTAAGCCATTTGTTAGCTGCGAGAGGACTCGCCCTCCAAGCAGCAGATTGCACCGTGTTGTTGGTACTCTATTTGACCATGGCTGGAAACTACCTAAAAAACAACTGAAACCGAGACAGTCCTCTGTTGATCTTGTTTTGTGTTCATTCCTAACTAAAATGGGTCATCGTCATTGGTGGATACAAATGAGAAATGGCCTACTTAGCCCTGATTCAGCGACCCCCTGCACTATTTCCAACAGTAGCCAAACTGAGCAAAGCTGTAAGATCCCCTGAGTAACATGATTATTTTAGCACACAAATCCTTATTAGGTGAAATAAAATGATACAAAACCCAAGAGTGTGACGGACAGACAGGTGTATGAGATGAAGTAGAGCTGAAATCAAAGGAAGAGACAAAAGGGAGAGAGGAGTGGGAAAAAGCAGATAAGAAGGAATAAAGGGGAAAGTCAAAAACGCATTAGTGAGAGGAAAAAAGAATAGGTAGAAGAGAGATGCAGTTGCGGTAATAATAGGGAGTATAACAGGAAGGAAAATGGAGTGAGAGTCTGGATTAGCATGACAGTAAGTGTCTCCTCTCTTTGTTTTATTATCTGTCACAGTAACAGGTGTATTCTTCCCGGGGTAAGCGGGGTAATCATTTGACCCGTGTATTCGCTGATAGGTGATATTAAATGGAATTGAAGACAAACACTGCCTTCACTGTGATATGACCTTGAGGAGATAAACCAAATCAAAATGTCCACAGCATCTCAATAAAAGCTGCTGTACTGTAAGCAGGTGGGAATTCAAAAGGAAGTAACCGAGCATAGCAGATCAAACAACTAACACTGTTGGTGTTTGTTTTATTTTTTCGATATACTTTATAATCCCCGTGGGGACATTTGTTCTCTGCATTCGACCCATCCTAGTGTTAGGAGCGGTGTGCTGCCCGGGGAGTGACCTCACTGTTTATCGCAGGTGAGACATTGGAAACAACCCTCCCTGTTCAGATGTGCCAAGTTATGAATATAATAAGCTAAAACAGATATATATATATATAATAATAATACGTTTTATTTCGAGGCGCCTTTCAGGACACCCAAGGTCGCCTTACAGTGCATTTAAAAGTTAAAACAGCTAAAACAAAAACGGAACACTAACTAACTAACCGCAGTGTTCTGCAAGGAGATCATTAAAAAGCAACTGGCAGGAGATTCTGATACACTTCTGTGCACAGTTTAAAGGAAGACAGCGAGCGAACGGCTGGCAGAGGTTCACTTCATGGAAGGCTTCTTGGTTCAACCATCTGCCAGCGGAGAGAGTTTTCGTGTTGTGCGTTAAATGCGACTGAGACGTCTTTATTTTGATGACTTCAGTCTTGCGCAGACAACATGGGCAGCTATGGAAAACATAGGCAGTTATTTTAATTGTTTTTTACAGCTATTATGGTTTATTATTATGTGGGGAAAGTAGCCTCATCTGTTTTTTAAATATGATGACAATTTGCAGTGTGCTATTCCGCTGTACAGTATGTAAACTATCTTCTTATTGTAGTTTAAATATTTCTGCTTTTTACTTTCAGCATTGTGTCCTATGCACCTTTCTCTTGCACTATTTATTTGAATGTAAGTGTATTATATGTTGCATTGTTGGAGGAGCCTCGGCTTTTCACTGCGAAAACTTTGCTGTAGCTTTTCGGCAATTGACGATGAAGACTTTGAATCTAATGCATTTATGTTTCCCAAACCAGGAGAACATAAAATAAACTACAAAACACACCATGGGTGGACAGCTATGGAAGTGGTCTTCTCTCCAGAAGGCTAATATGCTAATGTCCCCAAATGACAAACTATTTTAGCTTGATAGGTGTAAAGAAAATCATGACATCTCTCTCTGACTGGTATATATGACCTATATTTATCTTGTATGTGTGTTCAGACCCCTCATTGAAGCTTCATGATATTTACGCTGAAGGACATGGGAGATATTTAGATGGATGTGGAGAGAAAAGAAGATCAAACATTCAGGTGGCGTGGCCCTGCCCATGACGAAGGCACTCAACATCAAATTTATTCATAGGTGTATTTATAATGCATGCCCACAGAATGAATGATTCCCATGCATCTGAGCAGAGCGTGTGTGTGTGTGTGTGTGTGTGTGTGTGTGTTCCAAATTATTGACAGAACATCTATTCAGGATTTTTTCATTTTTCGTCTATGCCTATTTCCACTCATGTTTTAAGTATCCTATTAATTAATCCATGAATCGATTAATTAAGTACTTAATGAATTACATGTCTGTTCCAGTGTGCGACTGAATAGCAGCAGTCACACTCATTGGCCATATTCATGTAACATAAAGAAACTAATTCACAAAGAATCTCTCCAATTACGTGATAATTGTAGCTTGGTTGTGTTTGATATGGTGGAACGGATATCATCTGACGACATACTTATAGCTTGTAATGATGAGAATATGACTGCAGTGTTGTGAAGTGAGATGTTTCTGCAGCAGACTTTAATTGTTGCTTGCTGTTTCAAGAAATCGTATTAAAAAAATTGATAAGCCAGATTAATAGGAAAAGGCTTTGGTTCCGTTTACTCTTTGTAGGACACTGTTTCATAATATTTTTAATCAATGAGTTTGTGCCTTTGTACATACATTTATGTCATGTTTTGTCTTCTCCTTCTCTGGATCCTTGTTTATCCGCCTTCCTGTATTAAAAACAAAAAAACACACCTCATTTTTCACTCTGTACAGGAGGGCTCAAATTGTCTGACTGTTGAAGCCCTATTTTATTCAATTAGAGTCAAGCAGTACAATAGTCTCCTTCTGATACGTGTTAATGCATAAAGCATCTGTTATTGTGGTTAATGAAACCACAAATAGGCTGTAACATCAGTAGGCCAGATGCCCCTGTTTTATTTATTGTTGTAGTCTGTATATGGTAAAAAATGTGGCTTCTTTATTGTTCATTATGACTTTAATTGGACACCTGTTACTGGTCCAGTACACATGTTGTAATCGGACACGTTCTGGTGTTAGATTGAAGAGGGGAAGCAGTGATTACAAAAACCTAAGAGTGAAATTAAACTCTTTCTCAATTTGCTGGAGAACCCTAGAGTCTCTCCTGAAAACCTCTCAAGCTGCCTTTGAAAATACCTTCCTCTGAAAGCTATGAAAAAAAAACCGCATTTACACTTTCGTCCGCTAGGTGTCTCCCTCATATTCTTCCCCCTCTCTTCAGAGTGCATGTTCCGCTCTCTGCACTCTCTTCGACTGTGCACAACAACAATGGCGGAAGTCGCTTCTTTCCTGTGAGTTTTTAGTGAATATGTATTAAATAAAACAATGTCAGGTTGAACATGTGAAGTCGGATTGTTACGAGTGAAGTATTGTGTCAGTGCGTGTGATTTCCATCTCACAAAAGTCCGTGTTTCTGTGTGAACACGAGGCACTGTGACTCGCGCATCTCGTCATTCATTTGCACACAGCTGCAGTCAGTGTTCACCATCAGTCCTCAAACATGTCAAAGTCCAGTTTGCACAGGAAGTGTTGAAATACATGTCTGTTTATTTAGCTTATGATTCACTGGTTTAACGGTATTGTTTTGACAGTGGAGTGTTGCATCACGAGCTGCTGCATACACGTGCACACATTAACATAGAACCTGCATATATTATTTCTACAATACACCAGTGGCTGTGTGATTGATTGATTGATGAGGGCTGCTGATGCAAAACATGAGTATAATAAACAAGATTTAAAGTTTAAACAATTTTACTAACATGAAAACATATTTTAAAACTTTTTACAAAAATAATAATTGGGTGCAGATATTCCAGTTCTTACTTTACCCATGCATATAATTGACAACCTTTATCACATCACATAAATGATTTGTCAAATGCATACTATTACACAGAGCAGTTCAATTAAAAATAAGATAATATATAAATATACACGTTTCAGGGTGCTTCATACATTATAATTAAATATGTATAAAAAAGATCACACAAGTTTAAACAAGATGAGACTCCAAACATAGAAATGTGAAATAAGGGTCAAACATAGAATACATTTTGGAAAGAATAGTAAAATAGAAAATATTGACCAATCATTTTCATGTAATTATGGGACAATATAATGTTTACACAATCCCTCTTTATGGCAGCTAGTGTTAAATACATCTGCCAAACTACATACATAGCTCAGTCTGTGTAGGAATTAAGTTAATCATTGAAAGGGTTGTTAATATCGAGGGTAGGTGCCAGGAGGTTGTAAACGGTTCAGCAGAGCTAAAGGTATTCGTGTGACGGACGTATACACAGGGCTTTCTTCACTTTCTGAAACCTGGTATACTCGGTTTCCTGCTGGATTGTATCTTAAAGGTGAGCGAAGGGAGGCCTGGCTGCAGCATTGAATAAACTAAAGCCTTCTCATTATGCACTGATTGAATATGTGATTAGTTGTTGCTTAATTATGCTTTAGGGCTGAAGCTAATGATACATTATTGAATTATCTGCCAAAATCTATTTCTTGATGAAGTGCTTCAGCATTCAACAGTGCTACAAATACAAATCGTACGATCTATGTTTTAAAGAAATACCAACAGCTGGAACCAGCATGTGTTTTTCTTGGACATTTTATAAAAGGATGATTTTATTAATCAATTAATAGAAAATAAATCTGCACTTCTTTTGATAACCGATTAATAATTCCAATCGTCCAATTTTTTAACTTTAATGTTATTAATAATGTAATATCTATTCAGACAGACAACAAATGAAATATAATGTGTCCCAAAGAATTTTTATTGTATTATCTTCACATTCATGAATTATAACAATATATATATTTGTTGTGTCAATATTGTATCTTGGGTTACGCTGTGATCCAACCTCAGTCTTATTGTGCGCCTTTGTGCATGTTGTTGTCAGTCTGCTTGGCAATAATGAGCCCATAAGGCTGGGGATGAACTGGGATTAGGGACATGTTGGAAAAGCACAACATATCAACACAAGAGCAGTAGTAACATGTCTGCGGTCCTCTCCTCAGTTCCAGTTGAGCGGACTGACTGAAGACGAGCGTCTGTAAAGGCTGGCCATGGATGAAGAGTTGACACCTTTGGACTGCCTGCTGCCTTCAGGTACCGCTTCTTTAAGCACACACTCCCTCTGTGCAAAACACAATCAATCAAACACACAGGTCCGTGCACATACAGTGTGTTCACCCAGAAGCTACACATCAGGATCCAAACACTGATCTGTGAGTGTGTGTCTGATCACAACACACACTCACTCTCATCTCTGTCACACTCGTCTTCCACTCTCCGCTTCTCACCGTCACTCTGACTCGCACACGCAGTCTTCTGGGAGTTAAAACTCAAAAACAAATCCCATTCATGACAACAGCGTGTATATGTATGAGATGCACTTCTCTGTGTCTTTTTTGTTTGGATGCGTAAATAATGAAGGCCTGATGAAAGATGTGTTTGCTTGTAATGTTATGTTTTCACGAGTTAAATTATCTTAATATAAATAATGTCTCTCCTGAATATAAATTCCTTCCTTTTGAAAAACAGCCCTAGAAAACTAGATTTAATCTGATATTTGACTGAAACCCCCTAGAAAGTGTATTCTCTCCAAACGTTTGCAGCAAGGTTGATTTTTTCCGTGAGGTTCTGTATGTATTGATGCTGTATAATGATGATGGAGCACAGATTGGCCTCGAGGAGGAACATGGTCATGGCTGCCTTTAGCCGCTGCTCTCAGGTTAGCTCCCTGGCGCTACGAGTGTGGAGAAGGCTAAGCAGAAAGCAGCCTAAGGGTTAAAGTTTTACCCAGAGCTGTAAAGGTCAAGGGGAAAGCTTTGGCCTGTCGAAGAGACAGCAGCACATTTCGTGAATGACATTCCTGGGGTGATTTGACAAAGCAGTAATGCAGGTTTCTTTAACCCAGTGGTTCTCAAAGTGGGGGGCGCGACCCCCCGGGGGGGCGCAGAGGCGTGACAGGGGGGGGCGCGAGAGACCAGGAGGAAAAATGGTTCTAAAATTTGAAAAATTATTGATTCGAAAATAATATGATCCAGTACGATTACGTCTGGGTCTCTGTGTTTCATTAGAGCTCGGCTGTGTTGTTTATATGATCATTATAGTTATAAAAAAATAAGAGAATAAATGAAAAACAGGTATGAAATACTATATGACATTAAAATGAATAAAGTTTAAAAGGGGAATGATTTGTAAAATATCCATAAAGAAAAAGTAAATCTGTTTACAGTTCTGTGTTGAGAGATGTTTCCATAGATCTCTTCATGTTGCTCTCAAAGTGCACCAGATTGATGCTTTTAACTTCAATATTTAAAAATGTTCCCAGGGGAGCTTGCCCCCGGACCCCCCTATGTGAGGTCCACACACCACCTATAAAATATCACGTTACCCCTGCTTACACCTATATGCCTCGAGCTGATTATCGAGCCTTCATTGTAACAGTCACACTGTGTGTGCGTGGGGAGTGTTGCAGTAGAACATTCCACTGTAGCGCCGGTGCATTAATGGGAAACCCTAAATGTTTGAGCACCCTCTATGAAATGTCAAGCTACCTCACAGCACCCCCAAAATAAATCTCTGGTGCCGCCACTGAGCCTGACTATTTGTGACACTGCTTGGACAGCTTTCATCAAGCTGAACATGATTTATCGTGCCTTGTCCTCTTTGTGAGCTCATCCATAGAGTGAAATGTAGAAAACACACCATCAAACGAGAACATTTACCAAGGTGCAATGCCAAGGTCTGGTTATTTTGTATAGGTTTAGGTGATATTACAAGAGCATGGAGTTCTCAAGATAGAGATGAACACACTCCTGAACGAGTAGTTGTAACCTGTTCTAAAAAGGATTTAGTTTAACTGACAAAAATACAAATATACAACTTTGATATAAGCAGACCAACATTGAGAAACAAACAAGGTTCTTATTTTTAGATAACTGCATGCTAATAGCCTTCCTATCAGTCCTCCCATCCGATACAAACATCATCTGTTTTTTTATACACATACAAACTCAAACATATGGCCATGTATGATTAAGCAATCCACCAACAGGAGATAGTCTTAAACTGTTGTGAAATAGAAGCTTCGAATGAAGAACCAAGCACAGTCCATTTCCAACTGAACCTTTACTTTATATTCCTTAAACAGTTTCCAAAAAGAACGGGGGAAGACAGAGAAAATGCACTCGACATGCTCGTATTCATTTGTTCTAACAACAGGAAGCAGTCAGAGGAAGAGACATACTTGCACTTCAAAATAAAAGCATTTCTTGTGAAACGTACCTTTTAACTTTTATCAAGAAATCAAATAATCAAATGTTTTACTGCCTTAAATAAAACAAGTTACAACATAAACAACTTTTATAATCAATGTAAATGTAGCAATAAAAATACAAACATTCTCCAGTTCTTGCTTTTCCAACTTAAGAGTTTCTGCCTTTCTTTGTGTTGTATAGCTGTTAACTGAATATCTCAGCGATGTGGACTCTGGCTTGGACACAAATAGGCGATTTGTAAACTATTTGATCTTGTAATGGACATATTTCACTATTCTCTCAGACATAAATGAACCAATTCATTGTAAAAGATAATCTGAGTGCTGCATTACAGCATGTACCACATCTGAACTGAAGGTTGTATCACACAGGTTGTGCTTCCTGCCTCTCTGTGTCTCTCTCTGTCTCCGTTGATTGCTGTTTGAAGGTTATAATCCTCCTGTTGCACCACAAAGGCTAATTGTGCTCCTGTAGGTGTGCATATGTTTGTACTTGACATTGTTGCACGTGTGAGTGATTTGCACACGGCGGAAACACAGAATTGGTCTCGATTTGTTGTAATGCTAAAAAATCAATAGCACTCAAATGCCAACATCAGTCGGGAGACTCTAACTTCTGACGAGAAGCTTCCATTATGTACTCAAACATGTTAGCTTAGCATTACAGGCGACACACTGGAGTTTGTACAAAGGTATTCTACAGATTGGTTGCCGTGTCGACCAGTGAAGAGCACAACCTGCTGATGGTATCATGTTCTTAATAAATAGGTCACGTTTATCAGAGGTAACATATGTGTGTCCTCGTATCACAGCTTGTACAGTCTTTCTCCTGACTGCAAAGCATAGTGAAGCCGTTTTCCCCCCATTAGATACGTTTTCTAAGTATTTTCCGTGGCTTCATCTTTTGCAGGAAATGCTTATCTAGACTCTCTGTGGAGAATACAAAAACAGCCCCTGGATGTCTGCATTTTAAAATTCCCTCGTGTGAAAAGTTAGCCTTTTTAAATATATATTTTTAATTCTAAATGCCGGTTCCTAGAATATCTACGTGTGTTGGTGATATTTATGCTGTCTGGCACAGACTCAGAATCCCAAGGTGACATTTCTTTGAGCAGAGTGCACTAAAGGCCGTGCCACGTCTCTCAGTCTGTCTGTCTGTGTGTGTGTGTGTGTGTGTGTTTTTTCGCGGAGGTGAGTGCTTGTGCGACACAGGGTTATCTGAAAAGTCACGGCTGGTTGAGTTTGTCTTTTGTTCTCTGTACACCTCCAGCCAATTAAGAGACAAGACTGACAAATCTCCTCCTCCTCTTCCTCGTGTCCTCCTCTCTTCTCCTCCGCCTCTTCATCCTCTCTTCTCTTTACCATACTCTGCTGAGGTTGACTTTGGTACTGGAAATGACCTTCCCGTGATTTAAACTTTTTAACAACATCCAGACTGCCTCTGTAACAAAGTCATAAACCTAAAGGACACATGTCTTTGTCCGCCAATTCTCTCTACACTTCAGGGTATACATCCTTAAAGGCTGTTTTTGATGATACGGTGCATTTCTTTAAATATAAACTATAGTATATTCTTCTTTCTCTTCCTTCTTCACCATTGCGTTCTGTGGTCTCTTCGGCATGCATGATGTATGGCGTATTGGCAAAGATACTAGCTTTATGAGATGTGTAATGCATGCTTAAGAGAGAGTGATGAGGACATTGGAATCGTCTTGTGTTGCTTCACGCATGTATAGGACTGTTTTGGCTCCGCTACAAAAGGCAACAACCGTAAGAATAGATGAGAAATCATTCATAAGGCCAAACATGAGAGTGCAAGATAAATGAGCGGGCATCGTAATGGCTAAGTGTGAAGGCGAGGAGAAGAGGTTGCGAGTCTTTTCTGTCGAACAGCTCGGTTTTTACTTTGCCAATACATTACATTCAGCTGACGCTTTTATCCAAAGCGACTTACAATACATACAATACATTCGACCAGGAAGACACAACTTGAAGAAAACAGAATCATAAAGTACATCAGGTTTCAAAGAGCCAAGCATTTCAAGTGCTACTCAACTGGCTATAGATACGCCAGTCCTTTATTAGTATAGAAGTGCTCTGTTAGCAGTATCGCCTTCTGAAGTATTAGTCAGGGGATGTGCATTAGAAGCCTCTAAAAGCAGTATGGATTGGGGGTTCGGAGAGGAAATAGATGTATAACATGATGCACCCTGGGAGAAAGATGCATGGAGGTAAACTGGGAAGAAACACAGAAGCTCAGGTTATTTTATTTTGCTGTTTTGATGTTGTGTCACTAAAGTCGAGGGATTAGAATAAGCAATAATAATGTGTGGCTTTTCACTTAAACCTTTGATTGTGAGAATATTCTAAAATGAGGAAAGTTGCGGCAAAATTGTGATGGCCATTGTCTTAATAACTGTTATTACATTTTGTTTTTAAACCACTTGGATTGAGTTGGAATACTTTTTCACCAAACGATGTCCAGGTTTCTGTTTTGTAATCTTCTCTGTTGTGAATCTGTCCTCATTATCACAGCATCCTTTTAGCTTTCCATCCAATGCCACAAACCACATCCTGTAATTAAAAGCTCTTTTAAAAACAAATGCAAGTAGTGGTGTGTCGTGTGTTATCTATGCTCATCATTACGCTCCACAGCCTGTTGTTTCTCTATCTGTTCATACCTTCCTTTTCCTCTCGCCTTCTTTTGTCTTTTCTTAGGCACGCGGAGGATCTGTTTGCTTATTCTGAACCAGCCTCTGGATACGGAATACCTCCACATCTTATGGAGCAAAGGTATATTTCACACATCACCCCTTAAAGGTGGGGTAGGTACGTTTGAGAAACCGGCTCGAGATCGCTAGAATTTGAAAATACACAACCGGAGTAAATCTACCACTTCCTTATAGAGCCCCTCCCCCAACACACACGAACGCGCACATGACCAATGAGGGCACGAGATAAGTTTGTGCCCCGATTGAAGACTGACAGGCAGGTAGGCCATAGTTGTACTTTTTACAGTATTACCGCTTCTACAGATGACATTTTTTTATGGATTTGTTGTCAAAGCACTTCAGATATTCATTGCTATCGGGATGTTAAGAGCATTCCATGGAATATAACAAAAAGTGTATCTCGAGCCGGTTTCTGAAACTTACCTACCCCCCCTTTAACGTCACTTAGACCCATCCTCATTGGTCTGCACTGAGCATGTATTCCCCTGGTGTTTTTCGTCAGACTGAGCCTGTGTGTTTTCCACTTTGCAAAATATTAATTAATATCATGTCATTGGAAATGCCCCCTCTCTGCCCTCTGCCAACATTCCCCGTGAGATGTGTTTTAATGTTAAAATACCAGCTTTTTTGGATACATTTTTTTTTAATTGAATTCATTGTTGTGTTTATTTGACTCTTGTGTCAAATGCAGTTTCATGGCATTCACAGCCTGAATGAGCACCCATTTCGTTGCCCTTCGAAAAACACCCACTTTCAATATTATTATAACGTAGAATAACGAGTTTTGAGCATTTCTGGAAACACTTTGTTTAACTCGACACATTCACCTAAAATGTGTTGAATAAGAGCTTTATTTGTCTGTATAGATGTTACTCATCATTTCTAGGTCATCAGCTTTGCACTTATTCCTAACTGTTCAATTTATCTTATTCATTCCAACCTGCTCAAAGCGCTCTTGTAGTCATCGTGCGGTGTGCAGGTAATGACCAGCGCACCTCCATTCAGACCCACTGAAGTGTGTATACATTTATTAAAGTTAATTGATCGGTAAATAATGTGAACACAGGCCGCGGCACTAAGTGTCCACTCCACTCAGCGGGGGAGTGTCTGGGTCGATGAAAACAAAGCGACTCGACCCAGACCTCTGTATTCAGAACACAACGCTGCTGAGAGGCTGTTTCATCAGAAGGGAAATTGTCTGTTAGTGACATCTGACAGGAAATACATCTGCACATTTGTGTCTCACTCTCAATATGTTCTCATTATTGTGCAATCATTGCTTGGAGAAAAAGGAAAAATAAAATGTTCTGTATCGAGGGCAGAACATGTAAAGCACCTGTCACTGAACAGCTTCAAATGTCGTTCATAGGGTCTTTTCCATGTGTACTGCTCATGATGGGAGGACTGGTCTCTCATCAGCAACCTGCTGGTTACAAGTTGTTATGACACCCTCAATTTCTAACCATTTCTTTTTGTCAGGGTACTGAAAGATCCTTTATTCGCTTTTTTGTCGTCTCAACCTGTATTCTACAAACTTTTCATTTCAATCTTTGTATTAAGGCACAGGTCCTGGATCACTGCTTCTCAACAGTTTTGATGTTGAGACCATGAAACAACAACAAAAGAACCACTCATTTACTAAAAATGTAACGCGCAGACTTATGCAATCGGGGAATTAGCTTAGTAAACAAAGTCACTTTGAAGATTAAAACCATATCAGATTGAATTTTAATGAACTCTGCTTTGATATTCTTATCAACTGTAAGAAAAAACAAAAAGGCACCTGAGCTCGCATCTGGTTTTGGCTTTACACTAAAGGAGCTTCAGAAAATGTTAAATGGCTTTAGAGAAAGCAATTACATCACCCGATTTGACACCGCATGTTGCCCGGAGACAGATTTGTTTTCATGGAAAGGCACACAATATAATACATTCAAGACAACTGGGTGATCTGAGATAGATAACATCAAAGCCTACATTGAAGAGGGCCCTGTTTTCTGCACAATATTTTTAAGGTACTATTACGCTCCAGTTTACTAGTTTTTCATGATGTTGCAGTTGCTATGCGACTTCAACTCCTTTTGAGCACCCATTTACTTTGGTTAAACAATATCTTAATAGAAAATATTTCCGCAATATTCAGCGTAAATTGTTTGTTTGCTTCCAACGTCACAGTTGTTATACAAATATGTGGTCCCTGTTGCTTTATAACTAACCCTACCAACAGTGTTTGGAGATTGAAATATTTTATTTAACATCCTTATTTTCAAGCACAAAATGTGACAGACCAGCAGAGTTTAAACTAAGTGGTTATTCTGAATCAAACAAAATTCCCTTTTCCATAATTGTTTCTTATCCCATTCAATATTTTCCAGTAATACAGGAACAAGAATCCTTCGGGAAATCTATGCATCAAATCCTCAGACCACCCAACTGCCACTACTGTTAGATAGATGAACATTTAAGGTGACAGCATAACACAGCTTGATATTATGTGTCGTTTTCTCCCTCTTAGATAAGTCTGCTCATCAACGCTTGGGAGAGAGTTGGGGTGGTTTCTGAAGCGCCACGAGCAGCTATGCTGTGGTGTGGATTTCACAAATTGGGAGGCTTTCATGCTCCGTTTGACTCTTGGCAGCAGTGCTCATGGGACTTGAAGAAGTTTTGACAGGATGATGACAATGCATGAATGGCACGTCTCAGATCTACCGCTGTGTGATGGTAAACACGCTTGCAGCACGATTGTCGTTCCTTACTTGATATGCCATGTATGTATTTTTAATGTTGTTTATGGGATAAGCAGATGTCAGTTTGGGAACGAGTGTGTCTCCAGATGGTTGTTCTCCTGGAGGCCTCGTAGCCAGGTCTCCACCCTTACAGACACACACACACGCGCACACACACACACACACACACACACCACACACCCACACACACACACCCTCTCAGGTCTCTGATGTGCTGCCCCTGGGCCCCCTCTCACCTGTGGGAGAGGCAGAGCAGCAGGGAGCGAAGGAGCGATGGAGGCAGCGCTGATCAAAGGGAAGCTCATGTACAGGTGCCTGGTGGGATGTTGTGAAGCGGGATCAAGCTGCTTATCTCGCTCACGCACCCTCTCACTTATCTGGTCCATCAGTCACACACCTGCTCATCCAGTCAGTCACCCACTCACTTTGAGTCACTCGTTCACTTACCTCAAGATCCTTCACTTACTTCACTGAGAATCAACACAAACAGGCAAATCAATAAAGCAATCAGCGGAGGTAGCTCGCTCTACAAGACGAAGCGACAGACCTGCGCCCGATTTCATCACCCGTTGATGTGGAGCAGCTTGAAGAGGTTGACGTTTATGAACTTCCCCTCCAGCAGGTAGACGTTCAGCCTACAAACGAGGCCGGTTGGGTGATGCAGGGCGTTGACATCATGGCTGTAAAAAGAGCTCTGCGTTGGAGGTGAGGTCCGGCTCATCCCTTTAGAAGTTGCACAGTGACACATAATTCCCTTAAGCCACGCCTCCAAACATCTCAGTCACGTTTTAGTCAAATGAATGGAGGAGGAAAAATAACCCTGGATTCTGATTTAAGCGTGTTTTACAGCATGTACCGTACTTTTCGGACTATAAAGCGCACCTGCATATGAGCCGCAGCAGCTAAACTGTCCGTCTGTCTTGCTCTCGTTCTGTCTCTCGGTTCCACTTTCACTTTGGCGCGCTACCTGTCTCGCTCTTTTCCGGCCTCCAGCTTTTCCTGCTGGAGCCCGCCGCTTAAAGGTGGCGGGCTCGGACCGGTCCTAGAGCCCATAGCGTTAAAGGTGGTTAATGTTACCTGTAAAATCCATAGATTTAGGAGGTTCCCTGGTGGCCGTTAGCTGTACAAAAAGATGGGGGGAAAAGTCGCGGCTTATAGTCCGAAAAGTACGGTATGCCTTTATTATTTAAATAGGGGCCATTAAAGTTTTCATCCTGGGAAATGAATGTACGTACAAAAAAGGTATCCGCTCCAGGTTAACAAACATAGTCACTAGTGTTTTTGAGTCAAATGACGTGGCTCAATAGATGAAGTACGACTGACTCGCTTCACACCCAAGTGAAGGTTGATGGAAAGACATCACAAGAGAGCAAATGACTGTTAATGGAAACGAAAAGAGAATGAAGAGAAAATAGTCCATTACGAGTGGAGCTGCAGGACAACAACATGACATATTTCAGGGAAATGAATCCCATTTCAATCAGGGTTTAAAGAGCAGAGTGGATGCGGAGACAGGTTGACAGGTCGAGCGGGAGAGGTGGACTCGTAGATAAAGAAGGGCATCATAATGGGCATAATAAAGCTCTCTGTGACCTTTTGCCCTCTGCGCTAAAGCCCCGACCTGGCAGGCGTGATCCTCCCCACTAGCCTCGTCAATACTGCCTGCTATAGAATACGTCTCCAACAGTGTGTGAGTGCGTGAAAGTGGGCATGCATCTTTCCTGCACTCACACAGCATAGATGATTAAAGTTGTGTTTGGAGGCGCGTTATCTCCTGCCCACCACGTGCATCCGTGACCCTGCAGAGTGAGTGACAGCAGGAGTTGTGAGGCCTGCAGGGAGGGATTATTATGGCTTGTTAATTTAAAAGGTCATCTCCACTCTGCCTCCGCTATCAGAGCCCATCAGGCAGCCCCGTGTGGGATTCTGTTTGTTAACCTCATACGAGAGCATGGAGGTGGTTAGGCGGTTGCATTCACAATTGGCGAGTACTTCAGCAGCCGACAAGTCGTTGTTTTCAGCGGGAGAATGACAGTAATTGTATCTTGAACGCAGTGCATACCGAGGGATAATCTTACTCCCATTTTTGCCGTTTACTTTGATGGAGACGAATTGTTTGAGAGAGATCTAAGATGGATGCTCCCACAGGATGTCACTTTTGAAGCTTGACCTGCTTTATGTGCTGGGAAGTTGTCAAGAAGAGCGATCAAATAGCTTCAGAAGAAGAACACTTTTGAACGTGAACAATTGAAGCGAGACACACACTGAAGGACATCAAACTTAACAAAGGGAATAAAGTGCTTCACTCGGACTGTTACACTGACAGCGACATTACACATAACATCAATTACTGATAAATACAAAGCACTAAAAGCTTTTAAATCAGGGTTTCTTTTTTTCTTAACCTTTGCTGTGTGGTGCAGCCCGACGGATCATTTCCCACGCTTAAGCTCATTCAATTTATAAACTTGACATTGTTTCTTCTGACAGAAATGGCGGCACCAGGAGGCGGGAGGCTCGCTTCAAACACTGCGGCAAACACTGACATAAAGGCAGATTGGAATAATAAATGAACAGCAAAATGTGGGAAATAACTCAATGACATTTATTACATTTGCTTTTATACAGCACTGGTAGGGGCTGTTTTGTTATTGAAAATAGCTTCCAGTCTCCAGGATAAAAGGTTCCAGTTTGAGGTTGACTGACGGCTGTTTTTATTACACCACGGTCTGAATGCAGACTGAGGTTGCTAGACGGATATGGGAAGAAAATATGGTTAAAAAATGCATATAATGGGAAATGATTGGAGTGGAAATAGTTTGGAAAGATTGTTATGATGTTTGTATTTGAGCGCCACACGTCACATCAAACCTCTCAGATTTACTGTGTGTGTGTGTGTGTGTGTGTGTGTGTGTGTGTGTGTGTGTGTGTGTGTGTTTAATGGCATGCCATGACAACAGTGCTAAGTGAATGATTGACAGTCAGGCGTAACTGTTCTTGAACCTTAAGTCTGAACATTATTCTGTGAGTGCTTTACAGTCTGTCACCACCAGGCTTAAATAAGAGTTTCTCTGTTTACCAAGTTTATCATTTGAAAAGTTTCTCAGCCTTTGCACTCTGTCAGAGATAATGAGCCATTTACATTCCCTTCATTTTCTCGATGTGAAACATTGACGGCAGGTGGTGCCCTCACCTTCTGCCGCTTGAATAAAGCACAGCTTTAGTGGAACTTAAGTGGTCTGCATTCTCCGTTTCTCTCATTTTAAGCACAGGATAGGAGAGTTAGATTGAAAAGGTGTGTGTGTGTGTGTGTGTGTGTCTTTACTGAGAAGCTCTCCTAAAACCAGCTTCACACTGGAGTGGACACTGAGCTTCCTTTTGCTCTGAGCCGTAAAGGTACGTCCACACAGCAGCTTCAGAAGCAACTTCCACCGCTTCCGACGCTTCTCTGCCCATTGACTTTGAATGGGGATGACGTCACTTTGCCTCGCTTTTCGCCGAACTGCATTGTGGGGGAGCGAAGCAAAGATTTCCAGGATGTCCAGGATCTCCAGGATTCAAAAGTTGAGCAATGTTCAACTTTCGAAGCTGAGCTGGAAGCGCCAGCCAATCAAACACGTTTATGCAAATCTGACAGTAGAAGCGCTAGCCAATCAAACCGCGCGTAAGCAGGGAGAACCAGACCGCAGTTAATTTCCTCATATTCCAAACGAGAAATTACGGTAGCAAATCACCCGGTTCTTTACGACCAGAACTATTAACGGGATACAAACCGGAGGAACTAGGCATGGAGGGAGGAGGCAGAGGCAGTGGGGGAAACTGGTAGGGTTTCGCCTGTTTGGGGAGTTTATATATATCTATATATTGCTCGCATAAAATCCCCGGGGTTTTTTGCTCTGTATGTCGGGGGCGGGAGATTCATGTGATTGGTTGTTGGTCGCATTGCTCGCAAAAAATCCCCAAGCTGTCAGACACGCCCAGCTCCAAGATTTTCAAGATTTTTGAAAAGCTGCTGTGTGGACGTACCGTAAGCGTGATTTGCGTGCATCATCTCTTGGATTTGCCATTGCATTAAAGGCCCTGCACATCATTAGGTGTGTTCAGTCGGTTCATCAATGGCCCACCGTTGGTTCAGGCTTTACTGAGTTTAGGACCAGGTGCAATTTAGAAAACTACAGTTGAACTACTTCAACGTTTTTTCTGTTGTGTGCACCACAAGCCCGAACAATAAAAAGGGCTCTAAAAATATGCCTGTTCATCGGAATAAAATAGAAGCTATGAAAGCATTGATTTGAAAATCATTTGCATTGTAAGCATGGCAAATAACCACCTAATGTATCTGTTTTGAAATGGTAAAAGTGTTCTTTCTCTTTTCCCTTTAATAGAGCCCAATCAAATGTTCTTGTTTGTGTGGAGTCTCGTTTGTTACTTTGATCGAAGCGATGCCAAGGTTTTTCTTTAACAAAAGCATGGCTAATGTTATCCAAACTAGTGCTTTGTTGTGTTGCATATTGTAATCTGTCAGAACAAGAATCCAGTTAGTGTTGCATGGATAAAGTCTGTGCATTGCATTGTTCAGCGTGTCTGGTTCCTTTAAAGGTCCCATGTCATGCTTTTCCGGTTATTACCCGTCCCCTTAGCCGCTTTCACACCAAGTACTTTGCCGCACTTAGTGCCCCGGCACTTAATACCCCAGGGCACTATTTACCCCGGCACTAACCCCAGCAAATACCAATCGCGTGAGTACTTTTCCCTGAGGGAAGATTACGCAAATGAGCCGCTGACGTCACTTCGTCTTCTTCTGCTTTGGGTTTACTGGCAGGCTGCAAACCACTTCACTCTACCACCCTTCAGTAGAAGCTGCTGGGAGTCCCAGCAGCTTCTACTGAAGCCTTCCGAGTAAATCGTCAGAACGCCGACACCTCCTCATCTCCACCGCTCCCATGTTTTCTTTTGTGTTGCCATAAGTTATTCTCTTTCCGTTGGTGTGTGGGGCTAATGCTAATAATGCTAATGCCAGCAAATACAATGGCGGCTTCAAAAGACTTTTCAGAGTTTTACGGGACATGGTTTGCAATTCGCCCAGCCAATAGAAATTGGTACTTTGTTGGTACTTTTTTGGTACCGCCTCTCGAGCATATTGACCCTAACAAAGTCCAAATGGACCAATCCCCGGAGCTCCGTACACACACACACACACACACACGCACACACACACACACACACACTTGGAGCTCAGGCTGTGAGTGTGTGTGTGTGTGTGTGTGTGTGTGTGTGTGTGTGTGTGTGTGTGTGTGTGTGTGTGTGCTCAGGCTGAGCTCCGCGGTGTCTCGCTGTCTCGCAGACCCCACGCAGCAACCAAGAAACGACACAAGTAATCCAGCTCACACTGTCCGCTCCTCGAGCCTCAAAGGGCGGAGCAGCGAGCCCCGCAACGTCCCGCCAACACGGCACCCAACCCACCTAACCCATGCAGCGTTCTCATCTGTTTGTCATGACTGGTGTCATTTTCTGGTTGCTAACAAATGCCATTGTAACACATAAACACTGATCTTCAGCTGTAACGGGGGTTGACTAATCGGGACAGAGTGGGCGAGCTGACCAATCAGAGCACAGTGGGCTCATAGGGAGGGGGGGGGCAGGAGCTCCAACAAGGCGTTGAGGACAGAGAGTGAATATACATACTATACAGAGATGCTGTATGAGAAACCAATGTACATCTATTCTAGTAGACCTCAACAGTGAAATTATGATCAGTAGAAATGGCCATGACATGGGACCTATAAGAAGCATATTTATTCATCAGGGCAATTACACAAAAGATAATTGTCACATTCTTGTTCGGATTAAAGAAGAATTAATTATGTTGGTCAGGGAAAAAAAGTTATTGCACATAAATGTAGATAGGAACATACATTGGTTATGTTTGAAAAGTGTCTTCAGTGAATATAATGTGCACCATTGCTTTAAAACTAATTGCCTTCACTTACACAGACTAAATCATCTTCCCGTTTTTTTCTCTGCAGCTCTCCTGAGGGCGTGTGCCGATGGAGCTGCCAATCGACTTTATGACGTTACAGATGGAGACAGAGACAGGTGAGTCTGCATTTTGTTCACATTTGTGTTTTATACCTTCCTCTAAGCGTGTGGTGATGTTTGAGAGAAAGATAATCCATTTGTGAGTGCACACTGTTTATTTAATAGCAGTGTTTTTGAGCAGCTGCAGTTACATATTGTGCATTCAGCGACTCTGTGATTGTTTGCCGACTGGTTGTGTGTTCTAGGTGAGAAAAATGTCCCATATTTATATATATTAGTGTGCTTCTGACAGAGGTGTGCTTTCTGCCACCACATTGTGTGTGTGTGGCTAATGGAGGACTGCTGTCAGGAGATGGATCTGGGGTCCTTTCTGTCCCTGAAGTGTTGATTACACTCACAACACGTCACATTGACATCCCGAGTGTGAGCATGAGTGTATTTTGGCGACGTGCTGGTGTGTGTGTCCGTCCGTGTTTGTGCATGCTTTTGCAAATCAATTATGGTACAATTGTTAGGTTGTATCTGAGGTGAGGACATACAAAGGATGTCATTCACACCTTTTCAGTGGAAGAACTTATCCTTGTCCTTGACGTTAGAACTTCTTGTGTTTTGAGATTTTCAAGAATCTTCAAAATAAAACCAGTCGTGTATCTCTATCACAGAGTGTGAGTTTGAGCATGTGTGGCCTGCTGACAGAGGCATCCCTCATACTTCTGCCTGTTTGTATCACGCAGCAGATTCATTTTCTGACCCTCCAGTTGGAGCTCTGTCAGCAGTACAGTGGAGCTGACAGACAGGACTTCCTTTAACCCAAACAGTTTGAGTACTGAAAAGTTATTCATTACACAGAGAGGGTGGAGACAGACAGGGAATGTTTACCGGCGGGGATACGTAAATCGATCTCCAGAGAGTTAAGATGTATTTAACCTAACATTACCATAACTAATGGACTACAGAGAGGAAGAGGAGGGGAAGGAAGATGCAAGTAATCAATCAAAGCCAGGCGTTATGAGCAGCAACACAGATAACAACAGCACAACGCAATCAAAGAGAGGGAGGTATAAGATGGGTGCCTGAAAACAAAAGATTAGCATAAACAACAAACAGATTGATAGATAAATATGATTTTGAAACCAAGATAACGACATACTAGATTGAGTTGTTTCTGCGTCTACGTCTGTGTGTGACTTTTTTAGTATTAATAGAAGTATTTGTAGAAGAAATGAAACCATTTCATATCTTTTTTTTTCTATCTATCCAATCCAACCTCCTTCTTATGCGGAAACCTGTGTGTGACATCTATAACATAATCTCTAGTTCAAAAGTATTTGACAGTGCAAAAAAGTTATATGGGAACATCATTTCTATAGGATTTTTTTTATTTAACTATTAATCTTTTATTATCCCTTAGGGAAACTGTGCCTGAGGTGGTGTTTTGAAGGACAAGCCAAAATGAAACTACACTGTCTTTAAAGGTGTCCCTTGAAATGTTAATGTTGGCTTTAAAAAAGAAATGGCCTTAATAAGTGAGGTGACCTATGGGTAGGGTTGGGAACCGAAACTCGGAAAATGCCGGGTACCGCGTACCCATACAAAATACACAATTTCGGTTCTGCTTAACGGTTCCTAAACGTGGTAGACCCTGTATTCCACCGGGTCCGTCTGCGCCGCGGCGCCCCGGTGGAATACAGGGTAACCAGGGGCGGACTGGCCATCTGTTCTGGAGAATCACAGAACAGACGGACGTCAGCGGGCCGTTCGCTGACGGCTCGGTTCGCTGACGGCTCGGTTCGCTGACGGCTCGTTCGCTGACGGCTCGGTTCGCTGACGGCTCGGTTCGCTCTCGGTTCGCTGACGGCTCGGTTCGCTGACGGCCGGCACCGGCCTTAATTTTTTAACGGCATCATGTAAGTTGCGCTGACAGGCGACAGAGGTCCACAGTTGCCCCGCAGCGAGGCTCCCGCCGCCCTCCCGTAGACAGTTCACGAGCTCAGTCACTTCATAATGCTCTAAAGTGAGGCTCTACTACACTAAAAAAGAAAAAGACAAGGCACAGAGTCTGTGGCATGCTGATATCTTGCCACAGGCATAGCTCAGTTAAAATAAAGCACAGTTATTGTGTAATACATTTGTATTGCATGTATATTCTTTATTTGTAAAAATGTCAGTTAAAGCTTAAAAGAATAAAGATATTTTTGTTATCCAAACTTTTGACCTCTTTCTTTTACAATTTTTGAATCGAAACGGGGAATCGATAACAATCAGAATCGATACACTTCAGACGATACCCATCCCTACCTATGGGTTTGTATTATTCTCCCTGTGACTCTCTATTTCTATTACAAAATAACGAGGATAATGAAGTTCCCGTTTTGCCGTCCTCTCCCTCCTCCTGCTAGAGAACAGAGTGGGTGGACGGCCTTCTACGGTTAAAAGAAAGACGCCATGTCATTTTGTGTCAAAACATCCTTAATGGCAGTCATCAAGGCTGAAGAGAGGAGGGGTGAAGTATTAAAATAACGTGTTGTCGCAGAAAGTTTAATACAGCGTATTTCTGGTTTATTCATTTTTAAGTCACCTGATATATAAGAAGTGTGTTGAATTATGTTATCACTAATATATGTGTGTTAAACTTGAATATTCCTAAAATAATGTCCCATTTTTAGTGGAAGTAGATTAGCGCAAATGGTCTTTTCTTCAACTTTTGTGTTATAATCAAAAGGTGGTTGTCTGGCTATGTGTGAGTAGGTAAGGTACAGTACAGCCTGTGATTTCTGCCTTGAGTAAAATCATTACCTGTTGATGAGTATTTTTCAGAAAGTCATTTTGGGCTTTCAGGGGCAGAACTCAGTAGGTTGTCTGTAAGAGTTTTCTGTATGATCTGGAAGCTTAAATTAATAGAAGGAGGAAATATTATGTCAATACTTGGACCTTCTCAATATAAACTATACTTTGATTACAGTTTCCAGATATTAGAAGAAGCCATGGGATGTAGGTGTGTTTCTGAATTGGGTCACACACAGTTAGAGAGACAATGGTCCTTCTGATTTATCCATAGATGTATTCATTCTAAGTGAGCTGACTTCGGGGTGGAAGGAAGTTCAGAGAAGGCCTTAGGGTATAAGAACAGTTAACCTTTGTTAGTTAACTAATCCTATGGATGTCATAAGACAAGGACGTTTAAAACATATACAAGTATAGCTTTCAGAGGGAAAACATGTGACATGTGTGTGGTGGGCATGATGGAATGAGTGTGCGTTCTGTCAAAGAGTCCTCTGTCTGTAAGATCCTACTACTCTAAAGCATGCTGTGGGACTGCCTGAGGACAGAGACACACACACACACACCACACACACACACACACACACACACACACACACTGTAAGGAGATGTGGCGAAACAGATGGAGTCAACAACTGCTGACTCATTGCCTAGGGTCCCGCCCAGAAGTGAAACTGGCCAATGGAGAACTGCCAACTCACTGGCTAGCTCGCCCAGAAGTGAAATCGCCAATAACACATAGCTAGGGAGAAGCAACAGACACAACTCCTCCCATAAAATTTGTATGTAAGCTGTAACACTCTTACATTCGGCGCTCTTTTCCTGACTGACTGTCGTGGTACGTATATATCACACGGTGGTAGGAATTGAGCCCGGAGTGCTCTGTATTGTGTATTGTTGTTTGTTGCCATTAAAACAGTTTATTGTTTAACCTCTATCCTGGTGCTTTGAGTTCCTTCTTTTATAATTTGACTAGCTCCTCAGTCATCAAGGGGCGCGCGGAGCAGAGGTGAACCTTCCACCACCGCCATTGGGTGGTGCTCTAACAGGGGGCACGTCAGGTAAAAGCTTTCTACTTCTTACGATGAGTCAAGTTACAAGAATCTGACTTCACTGTATGGACTGTTAAAAGACAAATAGTATATATTTATATCGCCACACAAAATCAATCATGAATCTCAAGACCATGCATGACATTGCTCAAAGTCTCATAAATTGGTTTATAAGGGTTGCTCTTTTTTAGATTTAATCTGTCTTTTACTTTGCTCCTCTGCTTTTCATATGGGTTTCTTATCTGCTACTTATTGCGCAATCATATACAGTATACACATAATGCACATCTAATAATATAACTACCTGGAAAATGCAAGAGCAAATATCCTTAATACTTCAGGCCCACCAACAAAACCACGGAGCAACCGTCAGCAATGTCAAGGCTTTCACCTCACACAGTTATTTAGTAAATTATAATTATACACCAAATTGCTTTGATAAGGACTTCAGCTCTTTCTTCGTGCTGAGACCCCATGGCTCTCCTAACTCTACCCCTGTTTCCTCCCAATTTCTAAATCGCAATAGCATTTGGTCTAATTTGTGCATCTAATCAAATCCTGTGAGGGGCGAAGAAGAAGTCAAGAGAGGGAGGGAGGACGTGGGAGGAGGTAATTGTACAAAGGCAGAGTTTGTTAAATATATTTGCAGCTGTGTGTGTGTGTGTGTGTGTGTGTGTGTGTGTGTGTGTGTGTGTGTGTGTGTGTGTGTGTGTGTGTGTGTGTGTGTGTGTGTGTGGTGTGTGTGTGTGTGTGTGTGTGTGTGTGTGTATGAAAGATGGGGTTGGGTGAGTCTATCCGGATTTGACTTAGCATTTCTATACGTGGAGGAGATTTTCCCGAGCATAGTTGTGTCAGCGTACGATTGTGCATGCATTTTGGTTTTGGAGGAGATAATGCTGTCAGCCTCAGAAAATGAAATTGTCAAGCGCATGAGTTCTTATTTAATATGACTTAGTGGCAAAGAGACATCAGCGACAGTCACTCTTCTTATTTTTTATTTCATTTTTCATACCTTATCCTCACCATATAGGCCACAGCAGTGGCAGTTCTAGACCAATTTGACTGCAGTTATTTTTTGAGGGGGGCACAATAAATGCAGGACGAAAAAGAGAACTAGACAGTATGAAGTAATGAAGAAAACAATGCAATCCAGTTATTGGTATTTGTTTCAGTACACTTGTTTATTTCAGATAGATCTTATAGTTATTACTGTTAGCTTCAGCTTAAGTTATAGTGCAATGTTTGCACTAACACCATATTTATATACAAATAAAGGCAATGAACAGTTACATCTCTACTTTACATAAGGGTGTCTGCACAATCTCACATTACAGAAACAAAATCCTGAGTACCAGAAAATATACATAAAAAAAAACAAAAAAACTTTTCATTGTTAGGGGGGCCACAGGGGGGTCAGAGGTCAGTGTTAGGGGCCCCCCTGCCCCCCCCCTAGAACCGTCCCTGTGCCACAGCTCTGTGTTGTGATTTAAACGTTTTAAATCATTTCCCTATTAGCCTTGGGGTCAGCAGATATATCTTCTATCTATGTATCATTCTCATTATATAATCCTTTTTAAGCTGTAGTCAAATTCGCACAGCTTTGGGACTGTTGGAGTATCAACATCGCGTGACCTGAAATAAGGTCACAGGCCAACAATTATGAGGATTACGCGGCCAATGAGACGGGGCTTTTTGAGACTCATTGACCAGCTGATGACTCTTCCTCATAATTACTTTCCGTGCTTTTGGAAATTAGAGTTGTATTAATTTCACACCAAACATGGCAATATACTGAGTCATTCAACAACAGTAGTTTGTTTAGTTTGGATTTCTTTGTTGCATTTTATTGGGTTTAATTGGCTTGATATCTAACTTTACTAGCATAACTTCAATTCTGCAGCAGTGACCTATTTTACTGGTTTCTTTATTTTCAGATGTCCCTCTAGTTGCTATGCTTTACTCGAAGTCTATTGTTGACTAAAAGTTCCCGTCAGTGTTCATTTCTCAATGTTAGAAATTGATTTGCAGACTTGATGAGCTTTGAGATCTGGCCCTTACCTCTCAGTGTGAGAGCTTTGACATTTAGTTTGAACGTAATGTGTGTTGCTCTCATTAGTGTTTGTTAACTTTATCGTATTAGAATTGTAACAATCAGGTTTAATTCAAATGAAAATTATCTTTCACTCTTCTCTCTAGTATACCTAAAGGGCCTGAGAGTAATTCTGAGTGTTAATAACCTGAGTGTGTTTTGGGGATAAGGAGTGAGTGGAATTATGACTAGCTGGTTATTAGTCTGCCAGCCCACGGGCATCTCGCTGATTGATTTGGGATTAGACACTGTTGGAGATGAACACAACCAGGTGTACAGATGCATGTTCACTCATACAGACAACAGTTTTTTAACTTCAACAACAGCACCTCCTCTGTCTCAGGGCTTTCTCTATTGTTTGGTGCCTGGTCTTCTTCGAGTAATCCTTTAATTGCTACCATCAATACAATCAAGGCCTTCCTTTCCAATGCTATGCCGACGACATCCAACTATACATTTCCACTACATCTATCAACATGGAATATAACAAAAAGTGTATCTCGAGCCGGTTTCTCAGACTTTCCTACCCCACCTTTAAATCAAGGATGCAAGCCAACTTCCGACCTGATCTTCATTGGTCCAAAACGCCTCAAGACTTCTGCATCAACTTCGATAACTTCACTCTGTCTCCCTCGGCAAACTCTGAGTTATTTTCAACAGCAAACTCTCCTCGAACACCATGTCAATCACAACACTAGGGCTTCCTTTTCTACCGGTCTCCTCCCATCACTCTCCTTCTCTGCTGCATCTAGAATTGAGTCCTGCCGCTGCATTTGATATGGCACATCATCCAAAGTCCTGAATAAAAACAAGTACATCCAGAACTCTGCAGCTCGTTTACTCATCCACACCTAATCCCAGGATCACCCCGGTGCCTTTCTGCCCCACGACGGATCCAATTTAAAGTCACATTCCCAAAGCCCTTCATAACCAGGACCCTCCTACATCACATCCCGACACTCATCGTATGCCGCTTCCGGTCTCCATCAATCACAGAGATACAAATCTGTCCCCTCACCAAACACACCCGACACGGCACCAATCTGTCCATGTTCAGATCACAGATCAAGGCCCGTTTATTTATACAGCCCCTTTCAACACAAGGCAATTCAAAGGGATTTACAAAAATGAAAGACATTAAGAGCATTAAGAAACATATTATAAAATGGCATTTAAAAAGACTCATTTAAAAGCAAAGATAATAAAACATGAATAACAAAGGCACATGAATTAAAGTTACAGTGCAGTGTGAGATACACACATCTGAAATGTTTAGCTCTGACTCTCAATCATTGCTCACTTTTTAGCAGGAATAGTTTTCGTTGACCTCACTTTCTTTCTACTTTCGTATCCTTCAGTTATTTTAAGTGTTTCATGTTAAACGAACCCCTCTTTGGAATGCTATAATCCATGGGACCTTTTAGTTTTCGCCGAAACTATTAATCTTTTTTAAAGACCTGCTTTCAATGTATGATTAATGCTGTGCTTCAATACAGATTAACATGTAGAAGACGTGTACATCAGCATGCCAGAAGAATCCAGATTTTGTGTGGGAATCTGTGCCTTACAGTTCATATCGTCAATGTCACGCACAATAATTTCTCCCCCCTTTTACTGGCTCTCCTCTGATTTGGAAAAGCGAAGGAACGGGAGGAATAATCAGAGCTGCATATCCTCAAGTGATGAAAAGACGAGAAAGCGAGAAGAGTGTTTGTCGTGCTGTGTTTCAGGAGATGATGAAAGAAATTAGGCAGCTAGAGAATATCAACTGAACATTTAGTTGTAATTAAGTGACCATATGGAAGGGTGGTGTCTGCTGGAAACAGAGATGAAAGAAAGTACAAGATAGTGGATGAGATTTTGCTATTTAAAACTTAATGAAGTGGTTAGATTGACGGAAATGGCCTCAGTTACAAAGAAAAGTAAGTATTGCGGAAATGAGACGAGATTGGAAGAAGGTGTATAGGCAGCATGGAGAGGGAGGGAAGGGATGCAGAGAGAGGCACACACAAGCAGGCGGATGGAAAACACACACACACACAGGCAAAGGTCACACAGCCATCCCCGCCACCCGGTGCTCAGACAAACTGGCGGTAAAATGCTCTATTTCCCATCCAAATTAAAGTGTCAGTTAATATTAATGTGGAAGTGAAAACTGTCACACAAACACACACACAAACGGCGCTCACGCACAAAGACACACATACAGAATTTAAAATCTCGCCTGGTCAATTACTGTGAGCCGACGGAGTCATGCACACGGGTCACAATGGGGTGTGTGTTTATAGCTCTGATCGGGCCCAGTGTCACGCCTCTTCCCATCTGTCCCATGAAGGTTATTTCCGAATGGAGATGCAATCGTCCTGTATTATAAGGAGGAGGGTTGTGTGTGTGTGTGTGTGTGTGTGTGTGTGTGTGTGTGTGTGTGTGTGTGTGTGTGTGTGTGTGTGTGTGTGTGTGTGTGTGTGTGTGTGTGTGTGTGTGTGTGTGTGTGTGTGTGAGGAAAAGTAAAGTTTTTACCTGGATCACATTTTTTGTACAGGGAGTGTGCTTGTGTGTGTGTGTGTCAATAGATTGCATACATGCACTGTTGTGTTTGTCTTGCTGTATCTTGTTGGTGTAAATGGGAACACAGAGGAGAGAGGAGAATAATCCCTCTGTATCTCTTTCTTCAACCGACTGGAACATCGCTCTGCCTTTGCTGGCGAGCACACACAAACACACACACATACAATACACACACGCAAACAAGCACACCACCCAACCAACCATGAAATCGTAATGTCAGACCTGTTAATGCCTCTAGATAGGGGAAACTGCATCCCTGCGTGGTCCTCTCTCTCACACACACACACACACACAACACACACACACACACGGAATAAACAGGGAGCTATGTGGCTCTCTCTGACAATATTATTCTCCTCAGTTGTGGCTCGCTGGTAGATTTTTGGTTGTTTTTTCTGATATCTGCTACAGACCATGTTAATCCCCACACCCTGGGGATGCAGCCTGCCTCAAAACATATTTGTATTTGGATGAAGTTCATATGGAAATTTGTATTCACAATGCAACGCCTACATGCACGTTTATTCCCAAACCTCGTGCCCAGCTACATTTTGTGGTTGTAATCTTAATTGCATGTATTAACGGTATTAACACAGTATTTCTGCTTGGTTTGTGTAGTTAACTAATGTTTTTAATGTATTCTAGGATTCTGAGAGGCAATTCTGGGTTATGTGAGTCATAAACTGGGCAGTGTTGATACATTTCTGATGTTTTAATTACACTGAACAAAAATATAAATGCAACACTTTCGTTTTTGCTCCCATTTTTCATGAGATGAACTCAAAGATCTAAAACATTTTCTATATACACAAAATAACCATTTCTCTCAAATATTGTTCACAAATCTGAAAGAATCTGTGATAGTGAGCACTTCTCCTTTGCCGAGATAATCCATCCCACCTCACAGGTGTGGCATATCAAGATGCTGATTAGACAGCATGATTATTGCACAGCTGTGCCTTAGGCTGGCCACAATAAAAAGCCACTCTGAAATGTTCAGTTTTATCACACAGCACAATGCCACAGATGTCGCAAGTTTTGAGGAAGCGTATGATTGGCATGCTGACAGCAGGAATGTCCACCAGAGCTGTTGCCCGTGAATTGAATGTTCATGTCTCTACCATAAGCCGTCTCCAAAGGCGTTTCAGAGAATTTGGCAGTACATCCAACCGGCCTCACAACCGCAGACCACGTGTAACCACACCAGCCCAGGACCTCCACATCCAGCATGTTCACCTCCAAGGTCGTCTGAGACCAGCCACTCGGACAGCTGCTGCAACAATCGGTTTGCATAACCAACGAATTTCTGCACAAACTGTCAGAAACCGTCTCAGGGAAGCTCATCTGCATGCTCGTCGTCCTCATCGGGGTCTCGACCTGACTCCGGTTCGTCGACGAACACAGGTGCATTTTATTGATGGCATTGTGAATGCACAGAGATACCGTGACGAGATCCTGAGGCCCATTGTTGTGCCATTCATCCACGACCATCACCTCATGTTGCAGCATGATAATGCACGGCCCCATGTTGCAAGGATCTGTACACAATTCCTGGAGGCTGAAAACATCCCAGTTCTTGCACGGCCAGCATACTCACCGGACATGTCACCCATTGAGCATGTTTGGGATGCTCTGGATCGGCGTATACGACAGCGTGTTCCAGTTCCTGCCAATATCCAGCAACTTGAAGAGGAGTGGACCAACATTCCACAGGCCACAATCAACAACCGGATCAATTCTATGCGAAGGAGATGTGTTGCACTGCGTGAGGCAAATGGTGGTCACACCAGATACTGCCTGGTTTTCGGACCCCCCCAGACCCCCCCCAATAAAGCAAAACTGCACGTGTCAGAGTGGCCTTTTATTGTGGCCAGCCTAAGGCCCACCTGTGCAATAATCATGCTGTCTAATCAGCATCTTGATATGCCACACCTGTGAGGTGGGATGGATTATCTCGGCAAGGAGAAGTGCTCACTATCACAGATTCTTTCAGATTTGTGAACAATATTTGAGAGAAATGGTTATTTTGTGTATATAGAAAATGTTTTAGATCTTTGAGTTCATCTCATGAAAAATGGGAGCAAAAACAAAAGTGTTGCGTTTATATTTTTGTTCAGTGTAGGTATACAAAAGTTATGCATGTACATTGGCCGTATATAAGCAAACAGCAAGCTTTTAAAACGTACAATTCAGGTTGATTTCCTCCTCCAGAACAACTAAATGCATATTTTAACTCAGAAATAGTTTGACTTATGGACACTTTATGGAATTGGCTTACAGTATTTGAGGTAAGTTGTCGTACTGTTTAGAATCACCATATTTTGCTTTATTTAAAACATTTAAATACAAATAATGTGGATTTTTTTATTACTAGTTCATCGGTTTGCCTTTTGCACTTTCCACTAGCAATTATTATGAATATATTCTCTCTTCATCTCAGTATTTTTACATGCAATTATATTCCAAAAAAGACACAAAATGCACAACAACAAGGTTAAAGATGAATTTGAATAATAGCATTAATTATTTTTTTAAATGTTCCAGAAAGTATTGCCATCATACTTTTGTTGTGAATGTACACACACGACAACATTGCCTTTACTTCTTGTGTCAGTTAATTAATTAAATCCATTACTAAAATATCTATACGACCATATTTCAGCATTTACTCGTGTTTTAAAAACATCACATTTTAGTTTGACCTGTCGTAATCACACAGATACTCGGCTCTAATGGAGAATGCAGTCACTCAGTGTAATGGAAAAGTACGATATCTGATGAACGCCGGGAACATCCTGCTCTGTTTATTTGTGCGTGTGCGTGAGATTGGTTGTGCATATGTGTGTGTGCCTTCACATCACCCTATGTATCTCTGCAGTCAGCCGTGTGTGTGTGTGTGTGTGTGACAGAGTGCCACAGAGAATCACCCTGTCAGTCTCCATGTCTCTCCGTCTCCCCCCCGGCTCCCCCTCTCCCTCGCTGCACAGATCAGAGAGCTGACACATGCCCTGATGTCCTCTCTCCCCTTCTCTTTTCTATCTCTGCTTCACTCTCTCTGTCTTTCTTGTAACCCTCTCCCTCTGTCACTCACCCTCTCTTTCTGTCCTCACATCCAGCTTCCTCCCCGACTATATCAGTGGGGATTTTGATTCCATTACTGCCGAGGTCAAAGCCTTCTATGCAGACAAGGTGAGTGGCGCACAACCTCTCATGCCTACAGGTGTACACACACACAGAGACAAACACAAAGTAATAGGACTGAATAACTCTTCTATCTTCAGGCTGACTTCACTCCGAACACACCTTGACGTGTAAGTAACTTGTAAGAAGTTGACTTTTTAAAAATGCATTGAGGATTTGCGCTATACTCCACAAAGGTGAAGACTTTTCTGTTTCATGGTTTATCCACTAAACATCAAACACACCTGAACCAAGCCTGGATCTACCAGTAGCTCATTATAGGACGCTTCTTTCCAGGAAAAAAACATTTCTTGAAACCTGACAAGATGGACTTTTGTGTGATCTCGCTAGAAACTGCCATTCAACAACAAAAATCCCCATCTAATGCAAACTTCGAGTGACAATGACTACAAACACGTTTTCTTACAGTGCACTACTGGAAAGCAGTATAATTGACTTGTGGCTTTGTTTTCAGTATGCTGCTGCCTTAAAGTTAACAATGATATACAAGTGAAGGTGATTTAGTTGTAAAAGTTACTTGTCAGTAAAGAAACGCATTCTCTCCTCCATTTCTGAATAATCGTGGCATATGCTTGATTATTTAATGGGCTGATTAAATACAAGTATTGTCTGAGTATATATATGGGTCAGTTAGTTGCAACGTAGGAAGTTCAGTTGAAATTGTTTGAACTTTTGTGTCCAGATTGATGAGTATTATTTCCATTTGGAAAGTCGCAGGGTTTCGGTGCTGACATCAGGCTGCCTGAGTGGATAAGTGACTATACAGAGTTAACTGGGGTTTAATGGCTCGGGTGCTTCAAGCTCTCCAGGAGTTCCCCCTGCAGCGGCAAGAACATGCAGACTGAATGATGAAAGTAGGAACCGGTGCTCAGTATGACATGGCTTCAACTGTAAGTGCATTCAGACCCAGTGCTCAAAAGGTAGCTCTGGAGGAGGTCCGAGTCGCAGCTTACAGGTATAATTCACCCCCTGCTGAAACAGGAACAGGCTAACTTTAACCTGAACAAATAATATATATTAATCCCATCATGTGCAAAGACCAATTCCCTTTTGAACTTTCAACTTCACATCAATCCCATTTTAGCACACATGTAATAGTGGAGCTTGTTAGAGTGGTAACACAGGCAGGAGGCGCCGCTTGAACTTTAACTACAACTACAGATCAATGCAGTTGTTAGATGTTGGAGGTACGGTATTAACCTTTCCCTCAGATCATTTTATAAGATAAAAGATAATTTACTATTGTTATTTAGCAACCTTTTTATCTGGTTTTGCCTTTTTTGTACCTTTTACAGCAATTGAGACTGAAATACATTCGAACATAAGATGTTAATGTATTTTATCTGAAGTATACCTCGACAATCTCGAGTTTTCCTATGACATCTCACATAGTTTTCCTATGACATCTCACCATTGTCCAAGGTCATGACCATAACATGCAAATTATTCTATGAAGTGGACGAGATGAGGCTCTATTCAATTCACCTAAGGAAGAGGAAATACAATCTAGCTTCTGTATGTTCAGCCTTGTTGCTTTACTGTAATCAGCCTTGCTTTAAAACCCAATGCAAACAGTTTAAAATGTGGATCCTATACTTCCTACACACTAGCACACACACGACGTACAGACAAACAGAGATATGGGTGGCCTTCATCGAGGCACCTTTTGTTCCACTCTCACCGTTCCCCGCTTTCTCTGCAGCCATCTGTTATAAAAGTATGTTTTCACAAATGTCATACAGGTTGTCTTACAAAAAGAAGAGTAATACCTTTTTTCCGTGAGGGGACAGACTTGTATGGTAATGCTTAAGGCGCAGAACAATGTGAAAGTTTGAGGCGGTCCTTCAGAGATTTGTCGGAAACGGTGAATAATTCTGCATAAATGGAAGAGAGAGAAACATCGGCAAGGGAAGGCGAGAGAGGAGGGGAGGCAGGGATGGAGGGAGAGAGTGGGTGTGTAATTGTAAAGTTGATGTGTTTCAGGAGAGAAGAGACAGCATATGGAGAGGGAAGGAACAGAGGCAGAGCATGGCTGTTTACCTGCATGCTGTAGTTTAGGACCAGTGACTGGAACCTCTACATTATTCAGCAACACAGCGTCAGGCAGCCTAAAACACTGATTTATACCTCTCTCCATCCCCTATCCCTTATCTCTGCCTGGGTTTTGTTATCTACGTATATGTACATCCATCTGATTTGTGTTTTGTTGATGCCTGTGTTTCCATTTTTCTTTGTGCGCAGGGGTGCAAGCTGATAGAAACAGCTGACCAGGATCTAACAGACTTCACCAAGTGTCTCGCAATCATGGTGGAGGAAATTCAGAGACGACAGTTGCAGGTAAACTTTACAAACTCATATATTCATACTAATGCTGTCAAAATTATCGCGTTAACGGCGGTAATTAATTTTTTGAATTAATTGTGTTAAAATATTTAACGCGGAGTAAATTGCACAGACAGCGTTTAGTAAGCTTGATTTCAGTAGCCACTTGTCTGGAAATACCGAAGACCAGAAACGGTTTTGAAAACTTTTGTCACGTTGTGATCGTCTTCTCAATAGAACATCTTTGATAATGTCTTCTGGCCAATCAGAATCAAGATAATGGCGTGGTGTTCAATCAATCAATCAATCAATGTTTATTGATACAGCCCAATATCACAAATGTTACATTTGTCTCAGTGGACTTCACAGTGTGTACAGAATATCAGTATGACAATACGACACCCTCTGTCCTTAGACCCTCTGTCCTCAGACCCTCTGTCCTTAGACCCTCACATCGTACAAGGAAACACTTCCAGAGAAAACCCACAGTTCAAAGGGAACATGGGAGAAACCTCAGGGAGAGCAGCAGAGGAGGGATCCCTCTCCCAGGACGGACAGACGTGCAATAGATGCCGTGTGTAAATTGAAAAGATAATACATTTGCAACATAGGTATTCCAAATGTTTGGAAATGCATGTGTGTGTAATAGGAAGATGAATCCACGAGGATATCCATCCAGGACCGATGATCCAGGACCACAGCCACGACTCAAGATCCAGGGCTCGCGATGCAGGACTCAGGACCGCAGGATCATCCATGACTCCGGATCCCAGCATATATAGACCCCAAAAAGAAAGACATTTGGGGAAGCTGGGTTAATCGGAACATGAGAGTACACAGGTATAGACAGAGAGAAGGAAGAAGTAAGATGTCCCCGGACAAACTAAGCCTATATCAGCAAAACTAGGGGCTGAATCTAATCAGCCCTAACTATAAGCTTTATCAAAAAGGAAGGTCTTAAGCGCACTCTTAAAAACGGATAGGGTGTCTGCCGCCCGAACACAAACTGGAAGCTGATTCCACAAATGTGGAGCTTGATAAGAAAAGGCTCTGGCTCCCATTGTACTTTCAGAGACTCTAGGAACAACCAACAACCCTGCATTCTTGGAACGCAATGCCCTAGTAGGACAGTAGGGTATAATGAGTTCTTTAAGGTAAGATGGCGCCTGCCCATTAAGGGCTTTGTAGGCGAGAACAAGAATTTTAAATGCTATCCTGTGTTCTATAGGGAGCCAGTGTAAGGCAGCCAGAGCAGGAGTAATGTGGTCCCTTTTCCTAACTCTGTTTGTACACGAGCCGCAGCATTTTGAATCAGCTGAAGCGACTTGACTGACTTCTTGGTACTCCCTGATAATAAGGAGTTACAATAATCCAGCCTAGAAGTAACAAATGCATGGACTAGTTTCTCTGCATCGCTTTGAGGCAAGATATGCCTGATTTTTGCAATGTTACGTAGATGGTAGTAGGCGGTCCTTGAAATTGATTTTATGTGGGCGTTAAAGGATAAATCCGTTGTTGCAGGAAGTCCCGACGGAGAATACTTTCTCAGGGGTGCACATAACTGGTACGCAGGTTATGTGCGTAATCTGAAATGCGTACCGTCACTTGTGTCACAAAGCGCATTTGCGTACCGACGTACTTGTGAAGCTTTTCCAGAAGGCGGTTAGATCACCGGACGACAGAGTCGGTCTCCGTGTGCACAGACAGGGCTGCTGTTAACGTCGGTCTGTACAACGGACTTGTGCCAAAACTACGCCAACCGGCTGCGGAGGGAGACTCCCCCCCCCCTTCACTGGAGAACTGCACTAAAACAGCTGATCACAACGTTCACACTCAGTGGTCATGAAGTACTCCACTAGCGCCCCCCGTCGACTTTCCTGAAGTACTCCCCCGTTGATATAAATCAACACGTAATGAATTAAGACCCCACGGTTTGATGATTGATAGGTGTGTGGGCTGTCTTTCATTTTGACACACAGACAATTTTTATAAACATACTTACATACTGTATGTTAAATGGATATATCCGCCTTCTTTCATTTATCTTTCCATTCCCACGACAATATACATAAAGAAATGGCATATTTTGGACATAGTTTGAACGGTGATTAATCTGATTAATTAATATTTAAGCTGTGATTAATCTGATTAAACATTTTAATCGTTTGACAGCCCTAATTCATACATAGGTGATTCATTCCTGTCTGACATTAGATTTGAGTAAATGCATCTATTTTTTCCCCCTTTGACGGTAAATGACAAAGTGAATATGACTCGGATTTCCGTTGTATGTATCAAGTCAATTTGATGTGTGTGCAATAGGGATATGTGCAATAGGGAAAGTGCTGTACCTGTATGTTTCTTGTTTGTTTCTTTGCCATGTGATATATGATCTCTGTTCTGTATCTATGACTGATTGACCTGAATGTTTTATGTGTATTATCTCGATGCCCAAGACAAATTTCTCCTAAGGGAGACAATAAAACTCTATCTTATCTTAAGTCAAAATCAGGAAACTGTTCATGCTAACTTATCTTAGCATAAAGACTTCAAGCAGGGGGAGGCCTGGCTCTGTCTAAAGGTAAGACAAGCAACTCTAAAGCTCATACATTTACACATTATATATTGTTTATTTAATGTAATTCCTGTATTATGTTTCAACCAAAAGCAGCGAATTCCTAGGATATCGATATCAAAATCCTGTCTTTTAGAAAAGCTGTGTTACTATGGTTGAAATGTATATTATTAAAAAGACTTGCAGTAGCAAAATGAATATAAATAAATAACTCCTCTCCTCTATTCTGAGACTGTATTGCCTTTGAGCGATGCACTCAGTCCTCAGGTTCAACATGCATGCTCACTCTACATTCCCTGAAGAGATAAGTGTTGAGAACAACCATCGCAGCCACATTTACACCTCAGTGTAAGAACACGTTTTTAGAGAGTACTTTTCCATAGCTATACTTTGCTATTTTAAATATTATTAAATATCAACATAAAGCATACAAGAATCTGGGTGACTAAGATAACATTTTATTGTTTATTTTAAAACAAAACAAGATAAAAAGCACTTATATACTAACAGGTCTGGCTTATCTATAGCCTGTTGAGTAGCACTTCAGATGTTTGGAAACCTGATGTACTTATATGATTCTGTTTTCTTCAAGTTTGTATCTTCTTGGTCGAACGCACTTATTGTAAGTCACTTTGGATAAAAGCGTCAGCTAAATGCAATGTAATGTAATTTGTTCATATTTGGCAAGAAACATGCTATATAAGAATCTTCCTCTTGGCGCCAATCTTCTTCTTCGGCATCATATTTTACATTTTCCCACGGTTTTACGACACCGCTAACTTAAGTGAGCGGTAAGATTTTACTGCATCACACATAGGGATGTATCGTTTTAACGGTACTACTACTTTTATCGATACCGCTTATCGATCCGGTCCTTTAAATCAAATCAAATCAAATTTCATTTGTAGAGCACATTTAAAAACGATTTTGGTCGAGCCAAAGTGCTGTACATGTAATTTAAACGCATAAAAACACATTACATCACAATAAATCACAACAGATAAAAACAACACATGGAACAGTCAGGAGTCGTAACCCCACTCTAACTAGAAGGCCAGAGAGAAGTAGTGTGTCTTCAGTGTGGATTTAAAAGCCCCTAGGGTCTGGGCCGACCTCACATGGAGGGGAAGAGTGTTCCAGAGCCTAGGGCCAGCTGCTGCGAAGGCTCGGTGGCCTCGGGGTTTGAGCCTGGTCTTAGGCACTACCAGCAGCAGCTGGTCAGCAGATCTTAAGGCTCTGGTTGGGGTGTAGCACTGGAGGAGTTCAGCTATATAGGCCGGAGCCAACCCATTTAGTGCTTTAAATACAAATAAACGGATTTTAAAATCAATTCTGAACCAGACTGGAAGCCAGTGTAGTGAGGCCAGAATTGGGGTGATGTGGTCACGCTTTTTGTGGCCAGTCAGGAGACGTGCAGCTGCGTTTTGGACTAGCTGCAGGCGTTTAATTGATGCCTGGTCCATACCCACATACAGAGCGTTACAATAGTCCAGTCTTGAGGTCACAAAGGGGTTAATAACCCTTTCCAGGTCTTTAAAAGATAAATACGACTTGGTTTTGGCCAACAGTCTTATTTTAAAAAAGCAGGATTTTACTACAGTGCTGACCTGCGTGTCAAATTTAAAAGTGCTATTAAAGGTCATTCCAAGGTTCATGACAGAGGGGAGGATGTTTTTACTTAGGGAGCCCAGAATATCAACCGGAGAGGTTGGAGTCCAAAAAAGCTCTCATTGAGGTTGAGGAAGTTTTTGCTCAGCCAGGATTGAATCTCTGTTAAGCAGTCCATCAACTGCTGTAGTGAGTTGACATTTGCTTTGAGAGGCAGATAGATCTGTACATCGTCCGCGTAGCAGTGGAAGGGGATATTGTGTTTCGTGAGAATTGAAAGAGGATGGGGCCCAGAATTGAGCCTTGGGGGACCCCACAGGTAAGAGGGGCTTTGGCAGAGGAGAAGGCACCTAGCTGCACTAAAAAGCTACGGTCTGTCAGGTAAGACCTGAACCATGCAAGGGCAGAGCCTGTGATGCCTGCGGACTGTTCAAGCCGTGACAACAGGATGCTATGGTCCACAGTGTCAAAGGCAGCTGTCAGGTCTAACAGCACCAAGACAGCTGGGCTACCTGGGTTAGGGTTAAACCCTACCTTTAACGGTACTCTTATCGGTTCTTTTGAGAGAAAAAAAAGGCAAATTAACTAAACAAATTGTAAATAATGTGAACTTACAGAACTGTAAAAAACAAATAAAAAACAAGTATTTACTGTAAAAATACAGTGGTACAGAGCAACACAGTTGGGGCATACAAAGGTATGCTGCAAAAGGCCTAACGGTTCTTCTGGAGGAAGATTGAGGTTGTGGTGGAACATTACGGGACATAATGTGTTGTTGTTTACGCAAATTGCTTTTTCACACACTGCACCTCCACAGAAAATGTAGGTTTGGGTTCACCCTGATCTAAAAAGACATACTTTAATCTTGTTGTGATCTTCTCCAAGTGTAAAGCATTTCCTATCAAAAGGATATCCAAAACTCTGAAATGATCCGCCAGAGTGAAGCCCCGTGCCCAGCCATCTGCTCGAGAGCCACACACACTGATCTGAACAGAGATCGACTCCATTCACGCTCCCAAAATGTCAGCAGAAATGAACAGAATGTATCACATGAGGGACAAAATGCAATATAACAAACAGTACATCTCTACTTTCCATAAATGCAACAAATGTAATTGTTAGTGTCGCACAGGAAATAGTTTTGTCTTTTAATCCGTGCCTGTATTTCCCCCTCTCTCGCTCTTTCTCTTTCTAAATGTCTCTATTTTCCTCATTTTTTTTATTTGTAAGCGGCCTGCTGAGTATTGCTCCAAGCACTTGCGAGAGGCCTAATCACTTCACCTCTTAAAGCTGATGAAAGACCACGGGAAGTGTCTTGCAGATGCACAAAAAAACCTTCATCTCACACATAATGCGCCCGTGTTGCCGCATTGTGCATTTTGTTTTTCCGCGTCAGGCTTTAAGAGAGGATATACTTTTTGACCTTCTCTTCTATGGACCTTCTTTATTTTGTCCACGGCCCGGCTAATATTTACTCTGCCTTCGAACAGACGCTGAGTGTTTGTCCGTCCTTCTGCTTGCGAGCGATAGCAGTTGGTAATCTTTTTCAGGTTCTGTAAGAGTTGCTGATGATGGCTTTTTTGTTTGTTTACCAGGATTTGTTTGTTACAAACCATTTGCACTTTTCATCCGTTCAACACTTTGTGAATATACATACAAGCAGAACTTTTGGAATAATTGTATTCCTCCTTTTCTCTTTCGCTCACCTTCACTAATTTCCACCCACTTAGCCTCTTTAAGTGAATTAAACACATGGATGAAATAATAACAGGGTGATTTGCAGATTACTGAGCATTGTGCTTCTGTTTGAGCTGTTTAAGATTCAACATATTAGCTGAAGGTTTTCCTCCACACAGCTTAGCGCTCAATTTAGAGAATTTATCTCGTTTCGTGCTGGGTAAAATCCAAAACAATGGTATCAGAGGATTATGTTGGATGGATGAGTATGTGTTTGTTTGTGTGTACATATATATCTATGTGTGTGTGAGGATTCGGAACCTGTTTACATCTGCTTGTGAATGTACGTGTTGAAGTGTGTATGAATGAGTGTGTATTAGTCAAGTTTCGAGCTCATAGAGTCCTGTTTTGAACCCAGAAATACACAAAAGTGTTATGATAGAAATGTATAATACGGGTCCCCAGCACATAGAGACTGCCGGATGCTAACTTGAATATGTTGCGTTAATTAGCATTTATTACCAACATAGCCTCATAGTCAATCAGTGGCTTCGCTGATTTGGACAATTTTGGAGTTGTTCACACTGCTGGCAACTAGACTCTATCCTAAGGTGTGTGTGTGTGTGTGTGTGTGTGTGTGTGTGTGTGTGTGTGTGTGTGTGTGTGTGTGTGGTGTGTGTGTGCGTGTGTGGTGTGTGTGTGTGTGCGTGTGTGTGTGTGTGTGTGTGTGTGTGTGTGCGTGTGTGCGCGTGCGTGCGTGCACTGTTTCAGGCATTAGCAGTACTACGTTTATTTTTTTCTTTTATGGTTTTCTGTGTGTCACCCTTAAAAATATGGATATGAGTTTATTGTCAGGAGAGAGTACGGCCTGGATCTGTTGAGCCAGGGAGTTGGATTCTCTTCATTCAGCCGTGAGATTCCCCTTGCCCTGCTTGTTTTAGTTTTTTAATAGGAACACATACCAATTCAAACAGCTAAGTATATATGGAGTTGTATATGCGTGGCGGACACAACAGAAGGGAGAGATTGAGTAAGCTAGTGTGTCCTGAGATGCTGAACAAAATACACTTTTTCTTTTCTTTAGTCATTGCTCATTGTTGTCTTGTAGCTTTGTTTGCTTTCTTTGAGTCCTTGCTGCCATCTGGCATTGACGACTGGCTTTGAATTTTGAAAGGACTGATGCTGACTCATAACTGTTGGTGAAAAGCCTTCACTGTTGCCTCATACCTCATATAACAAAGGTGGGAAGATAAGAGATACATTTCGGAGATGGTTTGATCCATGGACAAAGCTGTCAAGGAGTCAGACATGCTAATGTGTACTGTGTTGTTTCTGATCTTTTTGTATTTAATGTGGTCAGACTTTGTAAAACAAATCAAAAGTATCTCTTTGGATGCTCCCATCTGTTTGAAACAGTTTGATGGATTTAGAATAATGCACTGAGTTTTATTGTATTTTTTTACATTTGTATTAAATGACATGTCGATTGTTTGACTGGAAGATAGTTATATTTAACTTCTTAACCTCACTGTCTGTCTGTCTGTCAAACTCTCTCGCAGTGTGTTTACCAAGTGTTGTTGTTTACACTTTAGGTGAAGCCTCTGCATGTGGGGGCGTCAGCCAGATGTTGAAATAACCTCAATCTTTCAGCACTTAGTTTTCTTTTAACCCCATCGCTTGAGGCAGGAAGTTAGCTACGATGCATTCAGTTAGGGAATACCCACTACGTCCAGTAAAGATAGTTAGATAGATAATTATATACTTATTTATATAAAGAGCCTAAGTACAAGTTTAATCCGAGCACCTGCTGGATGATGTACAATACATTGAGATAACACACACAGAAACATTTCTGTTACAGTAACAAATAAATATAGCCAAAATAATATGGCTTATTAGTAGCTTTTGTGGTAAAAGCTGAACATTTTCAAATTAAGAAAACAACAAAAAAGTAATACATAGTTAATTTACCTCTTGGTGGGGTAGGTAAGTTTGAGAAACCGGCTCGAGATCGCTAGAATTTGAAAATACACAACCGGAGTAAATCTGCCACTTCCTTACAGAGCCCCTCCCCCAACACACACCAACGCGCACATGACCAATGAGGGCACGAGATAAGTTTGTGCCCCGATGGAGACTGACAGGCAGGTAGGCCAACTGTACTTTTTACAGTATCACGGCTTCTACAGATGACATTTTTTTATGTATTTTTTGTCAAAGCACTTCAGATATTCATTGCTATCGGGATGTTAAGAGCATTCCATGGAATATAACAAAAAGTGTATCTCGAGCCGGTTTCTGAAACGTACCTACCCCACCTTTAAATTGTGTGTTATTGTTTTTGTATTTGCAGTTTTTGGTCGACGTGAAAACCTTGAAATGTAGTGAGTGATGGTATTTGTTTGTTTTCCTCTGACAGCGCCTGTGCCCTGCGACTCTGTCAGGTTTCAGCCTGTCAGAAGGGCCACTGACTGCTCCGGGACTTTGTATTGGGAATAACTGCGGAGAGCTGTACATGTTGTATCTTAAGAAGACTGCTGGCCCAACAATGAAAAAGAACCTTATTTTAACTCTGGTTGCAGGAAATGGCATTAGTTGGTATAAGTAATCCACTTGATTTTCAGTTAACTTATTCACCTCTATAATTCAAGACACTGCTTTTTACCCTCATTATAATGGCCTAAATGCAGTGTATGACTCAGCACTAATTGTTTATCTATCCTCCCTCTCAGATTTGTCCTAAAGCTCTTTGTCCTTGCTGTTTCCTTCTATTCATGGATTCCTATCCCAATGGCATTAGTGGTGCTTTTGTTTCTTTGTGAATAAAAGGTTGGCAATGTTCTATATGTTTGCTATTGTCAACAAATCCCATAAAAAGATCCTAACTAGTAATCTGTATCTCATTGTCTTCTGATTTCCCCAGTCTGTATGTGGCACTCAAACTCCTTAGTTCATACTCAAGATTTAACAGGGTTAGGCTTGTCTAAAATATTAGTTATATTTATCTTAAATATAAACTACAGTACTTTACAAGGTATAAATGAATAAGTAAAAGAATGTGACTGCTGTGTTGTACTTCTACATGTCACAAAAAATAATCTTGCGTCTCACCTGATTTACTCACCAATGATCTTGTGTATTCTGTCTCATTTTTTGGTTTGTTTGTTAGTTAGCAAGATAGAATTAGCTTCTGGTGCATAGCGCTTATATTTATAAAGCTCTTAAGCGGCTTTATTCACTCATATCTGCAACACATACCCTCACCAATGTGACACCCATGCTCACCAAATGTCACAATTACATTTGTCTGTGCATGAAAATGAGCTGCACCATACTCCATTACTACATATAATATGGAAAATATTCTAGGGAAAGTCTATTTCACACACTTTTTATAGCATGAGTATGGCTTTTCTCATAAAGTTGTATTTATTTAACCTTTTCGGGCATATTCTTAGTTTTTCTGCTGTCATTTTTCTATATGGAAACACACAAGAGCATTCTGTCAGTCCAGATTATCAAACCCTGGCCTGTTGTGTCTCGTTAAATTCAGTGTTTCTCTCTAGGTGGATGCCATAGTGACACTGGGAGGTCTGGCTGGCAGATTCGACCAGATAATGGCCTGTGTGGAGACCCTGCACCACGCTCTGTCCATGACTCCACTCCCCCTGCTGATCATCCAGGGGACCAGCCTGGCATCCCTCCTCAGACCCGTGAGTACTCATACACACACATTACTCAGCCTGAGCATGCACAGAGAAAACAGTGTGCAGACATTATGTCCTGTCCGGGGGCATTATTTATTTTTTAAATGTTGAAGTTAAACGCATCAATCTGCTGCACGTTGAGAGCAACATTAGGAGATCTATGGAAACATCTCTCAACACCCATATGAAACAGAACTGTAAGCCGATGTATTGTTCTTTATGGATATTTTACAAATCACTTCCCTTTCAAACTGTATTCTTGTTTATTAATAACAACTTTTTTTTACTGTCATATAGTATTTTATACCTGTTTACTTTATTCTCTTATTTTTTTTACAACTATAATGATCATATAAAGATGTGCCCACTGCCTTTACCTCACTGGTGGAGAAAAAGCTTCTTATATTCGTTAGCATAGCAAGCTAACCAGATGCTAATAACAACAAAGTTATTGACTGAATGATCAGTGTGACAGATGAACAGAACTGCGGCATGTGTACGGCTCCTTATGGGTACCGCAATTTCTGAAGTGCCGGAGCGGCGTTGTGGTGCGGTGCTCTCCGTCAGAACTGTCAGACACCACGTGATTAGGCTCGTGTTATGTTCAAGGACCCTGACCTTGGCCAGGAAAAACAGGCACTCACTTGTTTAATTATTTTGCAGTCTAGATTTCTTTAATGTTTTTCTTTTTTGCGTGTGTTTATAAATTACCTCGTATACGACCCAGGGGCCGGAGGTTCCCCACCCCTGCACTATAGCCTCATCAACAACAATACGTCTCATATAATTTACAATCAGGGATTAAAAATCCTTCAAACAATTCCTCAAAAATGAATATCACACTTACTACCAATAAAATAATTTATGAGAAACATAAGTACTTGTCTGAAAATACCTTTAATTGTATATGTATCTAACCTTTGCTTATAGATACGTCAATATGTATATTTTTTAATTAATTAATATAAATACAATTCTCAGCTAAGTGAGATTAAAGTAAAATTATAACACTTGCTGGTTGCTGCATCCATCCTTGAATTTGAAGTATCCCCAATATGTCACGTTACATACATGACTTATTATAGCTGTCTGAATCAAATGTAAAAACTACACCCACAGAGATTGTATTTCCACCACTAATGTTTCTGCATCTCCTTGCCTTTGTAATCACCCACTCTCCCTGTCCTTGTCTTCATTTTCTGTACTTTCTCAAAACACTTATTTTCCTTCTTCTGTTTCCACCTTGATTGGAGTGCAGAACACTTTGTTTCATTGTTAAGTAATCACTTCAAGAACAGCACCCCCTCAACACACACACACACACACACACTTCTCTGCTCTTATGGCGCCCCAATTTGCTGTTGTGCATGATAGAGAGAGTTTCTTTTGATGCTCCCAAATTGTTTTTCCTCGATGCCAGCCACGCTCCTCAGTTGATTGAGTTTCCAAGTGGGCCGAGCCGACGCCATTTGAAACTCACACTGGTTCTTTTCTTTCTTGCCTTTGTTGTTTATTTGCAGGATCTTCCGGACAAATAACTAACAGTCACCCTTCCTGATGACACCTTGTAGCATGTTAAGTAAACATTTCTCTCATGCACTCACCCCCCCCCCACCCTACTGCTTGTCATTATTCCAAAGGCGCGTTGTCATTTGCTGCTTCATACCTCGACACCTCCAATTAATCTTACTTCAGTGAGGGTAAATTAAGCTCGTTTGTCAACGCAGCTCCGATTCGCCGGCGACTGATGAACGCAGATGCCTGTACATGAAGGTGAACGCAACCTTGGAAAGACCCGGTGCTATTTGTTCACGTTACATCTGTAATGGAAGTGTTTACAACTTTCGCCAAATATCTTCACCACCCGTATTTCATGCAATCACGACTTTGTTACGTGCTTAGCTTCGGGATGTGGAGTACCAATGGAAACATACACAGTGTACAAGTTCAGTACACATAAACACACACAATACATTAAGACCAGGTAAATGCATTTTTGCAAATCTGACAAATTATTGTACCTGAAAGTTTTGCTTATGTCCTAAAAGCTACTTATAAAACCAATATGTGGTTGTTTTGCATGTTTAAGTTAAAGACATGATTTTGATTTAATCAGTGTTGTGTCTTTGTTTTGTGGCCCCTGTTTCTCAGAGGTGTCACAGTGTTATGCTCTCGTGGGGAAATATGCATAAATCTTGTGTTTCCTATAGCTGGCTCAGGGCATTGCATAATTCTCCTGTCTTATATTAAATGATATGCGGTGATACTGCGAGGGCTTGTTTATTCTGCGTCCCTACACGACAAGGAGATGTTTTAATCAGTCGAGGTCTCAAGGTGATGCTAAATTTACCTTGATTTAAATATAAAAGAAAATAAATAAGTTGCTCCGGGTTCATCTGTAGTGTTTGTTTTTCTCTTGGTGGCTCCGACTGCTTTATTGAGTCTCTGTCGCGGGGGCCAAGCAGACTCACAGTGGCTGAAGTTGGTATCGGAGCCCCTGAAGATACCTGAGATAGCTCCCTGTGCGGTGGGACACTCACGGCGCTGTGCCAGGCCAATCTGTGCCGTAAATCCCTCTCTAAGCACGAACGCACCAGCTTGTTTACCCCATGCCCTTTTGAGGAGTGAAACTTGTGGTGACTCATAGCAAGTTAGCACCGATGTGGCATTTCAATAAAAAAAATATATATATGAGCTGAAGAACTGACCCTGGATGGTCTGTTCTGGACTGATATGAATATTTAAGTGTAATAAATGCATGACAACAAAGTAGAAGTCTCAACTTTGCCTATAAACAACTTTGCAAGAAACTTGAAGAATATTATTGAAATATTCGTATTTTTAATTTTCCAAACCAAGTAATGACGTGTTTTCTAATGTTGCTCTCAGGGAGTGAGGATGAAGAATATATTTAGAAACCCAAAGACAGGTTCAATAGTGCCTCTAAAACGACACCAAGTGATAATCCTGACTTTTAGGTAAAGATTTGTATTTATTTATTGTGAGATGTAAGAAAAAGTAACACTTGTTTGGATATGTTTAACTGGGTACATCATATATCTCATTAAACTAGATAAGAACATTACGCAAACAAGATGAAACCCCCTTTCACATTTAGCATTGTCGTCGTGAGCGTTCTAGCACGACGACATTAGCATTTGGCCAAAAGCATCTGTGCTGAAGCGCAGCATCCGCACAGATGTTTCTTATTCCTACATTTCTTTAATTACCATGAACATAAGCCTGTTGGTGCATATCCCACCACCTCCACAAGCCTGTTTTATTGCATTTTTATAAATATTTTACAGCAATTATTTAAATTGGAACTTCCACAATAATATCTTATGTCTTAACACACAAAGGAAATGTTGTGTGTGTGTGTGTGTGTGTGTTCATTTGCTGGAGATGGTGTGTTTGTGTTCCCTTCTCTCTGTTCATCACACACTCTCACTCTGACACATGTACACAAAGAAACTGTGTTTATGTATAGAAAACAACCTTCGGGATGTTTCCGGAACAACAAACGCTCCGACGCTTACATGCTTTCCCATTATCCCTTCCCTCTGGCTCTGCAGCTCTATGAAGCCGAGCTAAGGGAACTCTTTAAACATGTCTCACTTTCAACATCTCAAACTCTTAATTGAGTGTGCCTGTCTGCGCGGTCTGTGTGTGTCTGCCTGATGCTTTTAGTAGACTGATCTAAGCTCCGGCTGCCAAAGTGTGTTGTCTTTGTAATCGGGTGTGTGGTTCTTTGAGCATACATGACATTTGTAGCCTGCAGAAATTCAAAGCACTGAATAAAAGGAACGTGCTGTAATAACATTCGGCGTTTCTTTATATCTTTTTCTGTATACTTTGAATGAACTGTTCTGACCTTTTTACATTCAGCATCAGTAATTCAGAGCAAAATCATTATTCAGCCGCAGTACTGACACTACCTTGCACCTTGTGTGTGTTTTCTGTACGCCGCTCTAGTTTCTCAAAGGAGTACTGTGTGTGACTTTTGAAATGTTGTTCCTATTTAATTTCCTTTGTCGAACACTTCTTAAAAAGCCTTCACTGTGCCTCAAACGCATTTCATCACCTGTGACTCACGCCATTGAAAGCGACATCTTGATATTGTCAAGCATCCTTCCCATCGTCAGTAGATGCTTTTGTGATATAATAAAAAACCCTTCAGTATAAACGTATAGAAAAGTATAAATGTCCTTTTTATGATTCATAACTGTACAACTGATTTTCAAGTATAACAGTTATGTGTTCATGCAAAAGTATTTTCCCTCCATGCAACACACTAAAATAGACTCTAATTCAAAATGGCAAGGTATTCTTTTTAAGTGCGTGCACTGCAGGAAGTGAAAATGGGTTGCAGCGCTGACATGAGCAATCATTTATTTTAATGAGTCTCTGTCCCTGGGCGGATAAGCTTGCTTTCTCATTTGGGTCCTGGAAAGTTTAAGAAGTCTTGCTCCACATTTGTTTTTGTCTTTTCATTTTCTTCTATCTTATTGTTTCCACCTGTCAGAGACTCTCTCACACACACACACACACTCACGCTAATTGATGTTCATGCTGTGTTGGCAGGGCAGCCACAGACTGGAGGTGAACACCGGCCTGGAGGGGGACTGGTGCAGCCTCATTCCAGTCGGGGGACCCTGCCAAACCACCACGACTGGGCTGAAATGGAACCTGAGTGAGTATTTTTTTAAGCATTCAAATGATGGTCCATTGCCAGTAATTTGTCTCAAAGTGTTCTCATTCCACATACTGTACAGATTCATAATCTAGCAACCATACATTTGTGTTCAGAGTGAAAACAACGTCAGCCTTTTTTTCAACATGTGTATTGATTAGATTAGATTACTTTATTGTCATTACATAATGCAAGCAGGGTGTAACGAAATGAAGAGGGTCTAACCAGAGTGCAAACCAAAGTCAGTTATCTACACATATAACAGCAGTCTGTACAGCAGGGTTTCCCCTACCATTGTCTTGGACGGGGCGCTGCTCCCCGCCAACGGAGCCCCGCGCCCCCCCTGAAATGTAAGGTAAAAAATAAAATTATTATTTTTCTTTTTTATATATATATCGCACCAAATTGCAACTAATCTATATCTATTGTCACTTTCCACATTAACATGTGATCTTTTATTAAATAAACTAAACGCTTTCATTTTAAGTTGTGAGTTTAGTGTTTTTGACCCTAAGAAACACTGATGCATTCATCAATAACAGTAATTCACAGCTCCTCTCTCTGCTCCAGGGGATTTAAAACATATATATCCCAAAGCAACCCCCCCCCCGAAAGCAGTAAACCTACGGGAAACACTGTACAGTATTGACTCTAAATAATGAAGATGCAAAAGAACTCTGATGTCTTGCAAACTGAAGGTTTTATTTTAAAGCCTTGTCCAAGCAAAAAAGAACATTAACAACACAAACGATAACACATACAGTTGCAAGAAAATGTGAACCCTTTGGAATGACCTGGATTTCTGCATAAGTTGGTCATAACATGTGTTCTGATCTTCATCTAAGTCACAACAACAGACACACACAGTCTGCTCAAACTAATACCACGCAAACAATTATATGTTTTCGTGTTTTATATTCAACACACCATGAAAACATTCACAGTGCAGGAGTATGTGAACCCCGAGGCTGAAGAGTTCTTCAAGAGCTACTTGGAGTCAGGAGTCAGCCAACCTGGAGTCCAACCTATGAGACGAGATTGGAGGTGTTGGTTAAAGCTGCCCTGCCCTATAACAAATACACACCAGTTTTGAATTTGCTATTCTTAAGAAGCTGCCAGATGTGAACCATGCCTCGCTCAGAAGACCTACGATTAAGAATTGTTGACTTGCATAAAGCTGGAAAGGGTTACGAAAGTATCTCTAAAGCCTTGATGCTCGTCAGTCCACGGTGAGACAAGTTGGCTATAAGTTCAGCACTGTTGCTACTCTCCCTAGGAGTGGCCGTCCTGTGAAGATGAGTGCAAGAGCACAGCGCAGAATGCTCAATGAGGTGAAGAAGAGTCCTCGAGTGTCAGCTAGAGACTTAAAGAAATCTCTGGCACATGCTGCTAACATCTCTGTTGACGAATCTACGATACGTAAAACACTGAACAACAATGGAGTTCATGGAGGACACCACGGAGGAAGCCACTGCTGTCCAGAAACAACGTTGCTGCACGTTTGAAGTTTGCCAAAGAGCACCTGATGTTCCACAGCACGACGGCAACATGTTCTGTGGACGGATGAAACCAGAGCTGAGTTGTTTGGAAGGAACACACATCGCTATGGGTGGAGAATCCAAAGGGTTCACATTTCTTCCAACTGTATGTAGTCATGTTGAAGGCCATCTTCAGCATAATATTAATAATTCCTTACATTTATTATAGCGCTTTTCCAGTGCTCAAAGCAAATACACATTACACATATTTTTTATACATGCAATGTTCACTGTGGACAATACCCACAGGAGCAAGTTCAGGTGAAGTGTCTTTCCCAAGGACACACCGGCCTGACGCAGTGTCTCAAATGTATCCTCACCAGAGCAAGGTATACACTTAATTCCTATTACTCGACAAGTCCTAGTCATAACAATGTGTATCGTCTCTACATGTCTATATCCTCAACCTTGCACACCAGAGAACATGGTTGACTCTGTTCAGACAGCTCTTCACATTTATGTGAGTATATTTTGAAAAGATATGTATAAAGTTTAAGCTGTGAATATATTTAAATATATACATATACTTAAAGGTAGAACATCGCTAAATAAATACAACATCCAGGAAAGTGCAGATGCTTCTGTCAAGGGAAGCTGCAGTTTAGAAGAGTTTCATATATTAAAGACACATGTAACAATGAACTTGGAAATTCAATCAGACACCCAACCGCAGACCGCGGTGGTCTCACACTCTCTGAGCCTTATGGCCAGCTGTGTTCTTAATGAGATGGCAGCACCAACCTGCCATCAGTACATCCAGCAGTACCTGCTGTCAGCGGGGCGCATCTGCATCTCGCCGTGTGTGTGTGTGTGTGTGTGTGTGTGTGTGTGTGTGTGTGTGTGTGTGTGTGTGTGTGTGTGTGTGTGTGTGTGTGTGTGTGTGTGTGTGTGTGTGTGTGTGTGTGTGTGTGTGTGTGTGTGTGTGTGTGTGTGTGTGTGTGTGTCTGGGTGTGTGTGTGTCTGGGTGTCTGTACACTTGAGAGAGCACGGCTGGGTGTCCGTGCGAGTTTGAACATATCTGTATGTTTGAATATGCACATATCAGCCACTGTGTGCTGTATATTTACTCAGCCCACCTGTGAGATGGCCTTGCTTGGTAATGAGAGGGACTTCATACACGAGAGTCCTATGCAGATTAGCCAGTGATAACAAGATGCATAATTAATCATATGAATATTTGGAAGGCTGAAATGAATGATTTCCCGTTGGGATTGTGAGGAAGGACCAGAATATGAAACAACATTTAGGAGAAGGACTTTCCCCTGATGTGCTGGACTTCTGTATAATAGTTCCTATAGCAACAGTCCATGTTGAGATGCAGACACTTTTATCCAAAGTGACTTACAATGAGAACCTTCAACCATTAAGAAACAAACTGAAAAAAGCAAGAATCCTGCAGCTATATTATCTTTTTAAAAAGCCAAACTAATGTAAGTGCTTCTGCATTTGCTTCTTATATTAATGGGAAGCTCTTCCAGGATAGCAAACAGGCGTCTTTTTGTTGAGGGAAACTTGATTGATTTGTAAATGTGTTATAACTAAGGGATTTGTCCTTAATGTATCGATATTTACTCAAACCTTTTCTAATGATGGTAAGGCAGGAGTTTTGTTGGGTAAATAGTTGACTTTAAGAGGCAAGATATTATGCCTTTGCTTGGCTATTTAAAAAATGTTGCGCAAGATTCTATGGCTATTTATCAGTTATCAGCTATCAAACCAAAAGACTATGACTCAAGTTGAGCGGAGCCTTAGCAAGCAGTGGAAGCGCTCTCCAGAAGGCCATTGAAATGGTCCCTCATGCTTGGGTTCAAAGCCTTCCTGTGATGAAATATATATGATATTTCTCTAAAGAAAGAGTTCCAGCTGTCAGCCATTACAGCCTTGCCTCAAAGGAGACTTTTTGCTTGCATCCAGAGCTTGTTTTAACTTTTACTTTAAAGAATAAAATGTTGAACTGATTCATGTTGTTTTGATCCAGTGTGGAAAGAAGTGAGTCATTGAGCAAACTCTCGTCTGCGTGTTGTTCTCCAGGGGATTTTGAAGGATGATCTGAAATACTGTGGCCCAAGTTAATTATATCCTGTGTTCCTGTTGGTAAATCAATCATTTATATTGTTGTGATTTAAGATCAGAAACAGTACACACGTACGCTTACAGAGCTGAGCTTCCTCTCAGCCAGAGGATACAGTTTTTATCTTGTTGATTTTCTGTCAAAGTTTGTCTTGAGGATCTATCATTTATAATAACTCTACGAAAGTGTGAAATGCTTGGTTTATCAATAAGATGGCAACGTATTGAACATAGGTACTCATTTACAGTTATATAAAAGGCCTTTTTCAAACTAAAACATCTGAAATCTGTACAGCAATCATATTCCACAATGTCTCGAGTTAGTGCAAGCTAAATAACATCACTACATATGCCAACAAAGTATTTATAAGTGGGGTAGGTACGTTTCAGAAACCGGCTCGAGATACACTTTTTGTTATATTCCATGGAATGCTCTTAACATCCCGATAGCAATGAATATTTTAAGTGCTTTTACAAAAAATCCATACAAAAAATTCATCTGTAGAAGCCGTAATACTGTAAAAAGTACAACCAATCGATTGGATGGCCTACCTGCCTGTCAGCCTTCCATCGGGGCACAAACTTATCTCGTGCCCTCATTGGTCATGTGCGCGTTCGTGTGTGTTGGGGGAGGGGCTCTGTGAGGAAGTGGCTGATTTACTCCGGTTGTGTATTTTCAAATTCTAGCGATCTCGAGCCGGTTTCTCAAACTTACCTACCCCACCTTTAAGTCCGATAGTAGACACAGCTGATCTGGGGTTGCAGGTGGGAGTATGTATCTGCAAGCGTTTATTAATATATTTTAAAACATGATTGTTTAATTAGATTTATTAATGAGAATTGAACAGTTGCTGTCTTAGAGCTACAATCACACTTGAAATATTACCCTTTTGACTTCACCATTGTCAAGTTTTTATATAAAACTGATACATTATTTAGTCTTCCACCTAGCATCGTACTCGAGGCTGATTGCACGGAGCCTCTGGTTTGTTGGGCAGGGATTGAGAAAGGCAGGGAGTGGATCTGGAAGGGAGTGTACTACTAAATAATGAAGTGACTGCAGTGTAGTGAAGGTATCAATGTAGGAGGGGTGTGTACACGTATATAATGAAGCAACTGCTACGTGCTAATAGCAGGAGGGGAGTGAATGACTTGAATGAAATGTGGTGATGACGGATTGGCCTAAATATTACCCACACATTAAGCCGTTGTAGTTTCCTTCTGTTATTTCCGTTTTATTCTTCCCTTTTGCTTCCAATTTGCTCTCCTTCTTATCTGTCTCCCTCCTGCTATCTTCCCTCTCATTATTACCGAGACAGCTGAGCTACTTATCACCTTCTTTATGTTACATTCATTTTCAATCCTCGGTTTTTTTAATTCCCCCGAGCACACTGTCAGTAAATACTGGCATTGAATGTGCGAACAATGCATTTGTCGCTTGTGGCTAAGTGTTCACATGTGAGCATATGTGTGTATTTTTAAGATGGGCTGTGGGATTTGGATAGGAGCTCAGGGCGATTTTCCAATTATCTATTCCATTCGTGTTAATAGTGTCATATTAATAATAGTGGGCACATGCACACACATTATTACAGACCGACCCTTCCAGGTATGTGATAACGAGACATGGACGTTTCCAGAATATCTTTATAATTGTGCCATCAGTATGTTAACATAGAAGACAGAAACACACAGTATTCATATTATAGTCATACATTTGATTTACATTGCACTTTGTAAGGTACACTTTGAAGATACTGAAATGTGTTAAAATGACTAAATATATCATAAAACAAACACACTTACACACTATAATGCAAAACATTTAAGGCAACCAAAAATATATATTCATGTGATAATTGTTAATACTTTTCACAGCATGTCTTCTAGGTGGGTATTTGGAATATTTGCACTCATTGCATAATGAACATTAAGTGATAGATTTAGCTAATTATTCCGATTCATTCAAAAATAGATGTTTGATATTAACATCTTTAATCAGGTCCTGAGGTTGAACATGTCTTACTTTTACTTTTAAAACACTTGTATAGCATATCTTTCCAAATAAAACACTTTAATTTGTTCTTATACATGTGCAAAAGTGTTAGGTGAGGTGAAGAGGGGGAGAGACAGAGGTTGACAGGGAGACATGAAATAGGAAATGCAAGAAGAGAAAAGAAGGATTTTGGAAAATATGTGAGAGCAGAGTGAAAAAAAGAGGATGTGATGACATGTGAGAGGGACGTAGCAGGCGTCTCATCCATTTGATGTTGCATGCTGACACACAGCAGGAAATGGAGGATTATGGAAATTGTTTGAAAGTGTGTTGATGCTTCTAGCAGGAGTTTGTATGCTCGCCTACACACACACACAACTATATAGAAACTTGGCTGTAATGTAGTCAATTTATAACGAGTATTTTGCCTTCACTTTTTGTAAAACAACTACGTGTTCCCTAATCCCCTCGTCTAATCCGTGTCTTCTGCGCTCAGTGCTTTTATTGTTCCAATTATCAGGTTACAGGAGATATCACAGTTGAGGTGTTTCTGCAGTCGAGTGAGTTTCACAGCTGGGAGGGATTCTCGTTCTCTCTCCAGGACGATTCACAACCGCTGATGCTTGCCAGCACATCGGCCAATAAATCAGCTTCCGCCCGCTTATTTATTTGATCCTCTGTCCGATCCCCCCAACATCCCAGTATTTACTACTCACTGTCTCTCTTGACATTCCTCAACATCCTGCACCTATATCACATTGTCTGACCAGCACAATGAATGGATTCTCGAGTAACATCAAATAATGTGTATGGTTATTAAAGTACTGATTCAGGGTTGCTGTAGAGTAGGAGCTGTGGAGCTGTGTTTCAACACGACGGTAGACGAGTGTTAGTTTTATTACAGTAATGGTTCAACCTTATCGCTCTCTTGTGAAGGTTAGTACATATGACCTGTTAGATTAGCTTAGCATAAAGACTTTGGAATAAAAGGAAACGAGCACGCTAATAACTATATTACAGTGTGTGTCCTAGGTTTACTGCTTTGGGGGGGTGCTGTCTGAGCGGGGCACTGGGATATTTTTTCTGGAGCAGGGAGAGGAGCTATGTGGACTATTGTTATTGATTAATGCATCAGTGTTTCACAGGGTCAAAAACACTAAACTCACAACTTAAAATGTAAGCGTTTAATTTATTTAATAAAAGAGCACATGTTCAATGTGAAAAGTGACAGTGGATAAAGATTAGTTGCAATTTGGTGAATAAAATTATTATGTTATTTTTGTTTAAACACCTTGAATTGCAGGGGGGGCTCCGTTGGGGGGGGCTCGTTAGGGTTAGGTTTAGGGTTAGGTTTAGGTTTAGGGTTAGGTTTCCCCTACCAAGACAATGGTAGGGGAAAACACTGATATTATATCTTCCTCGTATAAAAGTCTCAATTTGTGTTCTTTACAAAGTGCTAAAATATTTTTGGATGAGCATCCAGGTGCCTTAAAAGAGAACCAATGGAGACTCCAGGATGTAACAACGCCCACACAAGAAATACTCCCATCGCCTTGTGACATTTGAAAGTTTTGAATTATTTTAATAAAATAAGGGTTTTGTCTAAATTGTCAAACCACACACAGCCAATCCAGCCAATGGCAGTGATCAACAGTTCATAATCATAATAATAATAATAGATGAAATGTGTATAGCGCCTTTCAAGGGACCCAAGGCCGCTTTACATGGTGAGCAAACAAACAAACAAAATGGGCAAATAATTAAATAAAACATGAAATAAATAGCTGGAGGAGTGGAAGGCAACACATCAAGAAACAAACAAATGCATCGGTAAAGTCAGGGGAAAGAAGACTGCAGGCTAGTAAACATGGATGTAAACATTGCAGGTCTAAAGAAAATCTGGTTGCTTTTACGAGAAAGTAAATGCATTCATTTGTGATGAACAGTTGTGTGTTGTTTTTGAGAGTAAGACTGGATGTGAACTGAGACTTTGGGTACAGGAAACCTCCACAGGCTAGCTTTACGTTTGCGTAGTGTGTTGATAACAAAACATAATCCTATAGCGTTACTCGCTCTTCCTGCACAGTCATGTTGGAACGATATGGCGTCCTTGAACAAACCAGACTCTTTAAAACTGAGATGAATTAAGACGAATGAGATGATTCTTGTGGTCAGGCATGTTTTCTCCTCCATGCTGCTCCTCCTGCCCTGGCCTCACTGTGACGGCAGTTTTCCTGCGGCTGGTGGCATCTGCCCGAGAGAGGGACATGCTTCAGAGTTTCTGTTTCTGGCTCCAACGGCTTTGCTTTGCTTTGGAGCTCTGATCCAATAATGTGAACCTGGAGGGGGGAGTGAGGCGCCCTGCCCTCTTACCCTGATGGCTGCTTCTCGACTGAAGAAGGGATTGTTCTATTCTCTTGTGTGAACAGATAGGAAATATGCAAATCATAGTTCAGACTGGACATGGCAGGAGATAGCTGATAGCCCTGGGAATGTGTGTTGTAGTGATGTGTTATGAATGACCTCTTCTTTAAACATCACTTTATGTAAATGTGGTTGATTCTTCTTCTCCATCTGCGTCTCCGTAGCCATTGTTAGATAGAAAAGGGATTTCCAGCTTTTCTTTAAACCCATCCTCCTTTGTTAATTGTATCCCCTCTGAACTGCGGCTTTGCTGCAATATTATTTATTCTCCCTAGAAGTTGTGCGTGCTCAAATCGCCCTTATTCTAAATGTCCGACCGTACATCTGTTCCAGTCTTGGACCAAATAATGCAGCGACCATCTGTGGGACATTTCCTGATGTTTGTTTTTAGCTTCACGTGTTCGTCCTGCCATAAGATTTATTAATATAATTGCTAATACATGATGTGTGTAGTGAGGCGCTTAAAGTCAGCCTACACATTCAAATTCAGATCTCAGGATGAACCACTCACTGACTTTGTTTGGCTTTCTCGTTAAATATATGCACAGAAACATTTAAAACACTTAAAAGGAAAAGCTTCCCAGCTATTTTGCATGAACCGTCTGGCTTTTACTCCAGGCTGTGTGCAGGGTTTGAGTTGTAAATGCAGATGTGAAAGTGCAACGTATACCTCATATCAATATGTTGTACCAAATAAGACCGGCAGCATTTTACCCCTTTTTTGCAAGTGTTAATATTTGTAGCAAAAGCGAGGGCAGACTCAGGCATACCGTTGTCTTCTCAAACCTTCTACTGCGGTTGCTGATACCGATGATTATGCAGAATAAGGGCGAGTTCCCTTGATTGGTGTTTGAACATAAACAGGCTCTCGTTGGCCAGGCGCTGCTTGGTGATTGGTGATGTCTGCAGAGACACTTCAAGACGCCAATTTATTTGCAATAAGTAGCCTTAACCTCTGTTTTACCCCGCTCGTTTCCTCTGCTGTTGAGCATCCCATTGCCCTTGCTCTGCCCTGTGGAGAATAAGTGGCAGTGGACCGCCTACAGCCAATAACCAGTGTGACATTAATCTGACGTAAAGGGATGTCATTGAGTCTCAAACTGCCATAAAATAGGAGTTACCCGATGGAAACCACTGACATGCTCCGCTCTCTGCACCGTAACCTTCAAATCACGGTCACACTGTGTGTGGTCTGGCATTACTAAGCTTGTGGAGACCTACATCTGTTTACACAGTCACGTGCGGGGACTCGCCTCCCTTATGGGGACAAAATGGAAGTCCCCATGAGGGGGATCATTAATTTTAGGGTGCAGACTTGGTTAGGGTAAGGGTTAGGGTTAGGCATGTGTTGGTTATGGTTAAGGTTAGGATAAGTCTCCAGGAAATGCATGTAAGTCAATGTAATGTCCCCTGAAGTGATGTATACATGGCGTGTGTGTGTGTGTGTGTGTGTGTGTGTGTGTGTGTGTGTGTGTGTGTGTGTGTGTGTGTGTGTGTGTGTGTGTGTGTGTGTGTGTGTGTGTGTGTGTGTGTGTGTGTGTGTGATTTGGAGATGGGGGGCTGCTCTCCCTCTAGCATTATGGATTTATTCACACTGATTATAATGTTCAGCAGTGTTTGGCAGTACTTTCTGCAGAGCTGGAGAAAAACATTCAGCTCAGCAATTCCCACACAGATATCACTTATTGAAGTCACGCCGCACTGTAGTGGGGATGTTAATGACCTGTATTATTTTATTTTTCATCTCTGGTTAGCAACGACTGTGACAAACCAATGAAGTCAAGGTCATTATCCTTTTCCTTACACACACCTACAGCAACATGCTTTCTTCCCTTCAAGTGTGTGTGTCTATGGGGGCCAAACACAGTGTGCAATAAGCATGCTGCAAAGCCCCAAAGCTATATCTTTAACTCGACAAAGCACATTGTTATTTAGAGTTCAATATATTCAGTATTCTAATTAACCCAGTTGTATTTATCCAAATAACAACTTAATGTATCTCTGAGAGGTTACATGTCCTGTAATGTCTATGCTAAGATTTCATCCACCGTTATGAGTGTGTGTTAGAAAAACTATTTATTTTTCTGAGAGGCAGATGAAAAGGTTGAATGGTTGGACACACAATAAGCCTGCTCAGTCGATTTTGACACTTTTTCTATCCTTTTATTCAGACCTTTTACTTTTATTTCCCAAATACTTTAAAAGCCTGGGCTCGGTTATAGCTTAATATTTTAATGGTCCCCTCTATCATTTGCTTTTATGGATATTGCTTTTGTAGAGTTGCTCAGTGCTGGTACATTATTACTTTATGAAAACTACTTTTGAGACATTAAATGTTCCGAGGCGGTCATTAAAAGGACCTTTAAAAAGTTTATATATTCATTAACAAAATAGCTCAAACTAAGCAGACATGCACTGAGAGCTGAAGATCTGAAAAAGACTGGCTGGCTTTGATTAGATCACCGGCTGGTTTAAGTCTTACACATTGTAAACACTCAGTTGGCTTACTTCCAAAGCGTTTATGACCTGTGTGAGTTTAACTTAAAATCATTCGTTTATTTATTCAGTGAGATTATCTTTAACAGTTCAATCACTATAACTGCCCTCTCTTAGGACTTCAGTCTAAAGAAACCCTTGCTCTTGTTATGCACTTTTTAAGCTATTTTCCCAACTTCATTCTAGTCAAGACTTTCTAATATTCTAGGGTTTTGAATGATATCTTATATATTATATTATATTATGTTTTGATTGATGAGCTCAGCTTTTCTCCTGAGTAAAGTTCAGAAGTCTCTGCTGACGGCAACTTGCTGGACTTTGAAATAAACCAACACTTAATCTAGACTCTTACACACAGCGCTCCAGTGGCCCCATGGCAGCCACCGTTTAAATGACCAGGAGACTTTATGCCTTGTCTTTGAACACTCATATCCTGGTATGTCTCGTACTGCCATCCATTATGTTCTCTTAAGAAGTAAAGAGCTATTGTGGATGAATGAAATTCCTCCAAGGCTGCTTTTAAAGGACTTTAAATCACCACAGAACTTTATTCCAACAAGTCAGAAGCAATTGACGATTATTGCTGTGAAGGTCAGCGAGACAATATGTCTCCATCTGTGACTGACAGGAGTTCTGTCCTGCGTGTGTGTCCGAGTGTGTGTGTTATCTGCTGGGGTGCGGGAAAACCTCCTTAGTAATTTCTTTGTGACTCAGCCCTCCCCTGTGGGACAGCTTAATATTAAAAAGCCTTCATCCTGCAGCAACACAGGCTGAAATATGGCCTCTTGCACGGTGTGTGTGAGATTGCGGGTGTTAAAACCTGCTTCGTCATGATGTTTTCCGCTTTACATGGATCATAATGAACACATTGCTGTCATCTCCAAACCAACTCCTCCCTGCAGCGTGTGTGTAAGTGTGTGTGCGTGGGTATGAATGTATCTTCTTTTATTCACTTGCTTTGTTTTGCAACTGTGCAACTCTGTGTGTGGACTTGTTCCAATGTGCTTTTCTTACGTGTGCGTGCGTGCGTGCGTGCGTGTGTGTGTGTGTGTGTGTGTGTGTGTGTGTGTGTGTGTGCAGCATGAACAATGGCTGTCAGCCTCACTGATGGCAGAGAGGCTGAGGAGGCTTTCCTCTGTAAGATGTGCAGTTAGCTTGATATGCAAATGAGCTGCTAGTACTCCACAACACTGCTCCTCGTAACCCCAGCATCATCAGGCCCATGCACTAACAAGCACCTGACACTTACGGCCCGTCCACACAGCGGCGTGCGTTGAAGCTTGCCGGCGGGCGTGTCTGAAACTCGACCAACAACCAATCACAAGAATCTCCCGCCCCTGACACACAAGCAGCGGTTTGATTGGCTAGAGCTTGTACTGGCATATGATTCGATTGGCTGACGCTTCTGCCGAGGCTTCAACATTTGAACATCGCTTTTGCAGCGAGCCACGCCAGCAACGCTCCACGTCGCTTCCCACAATGCAGTTCGGCGAAAAGTGACGTCACCCCATTCAAAGTGAATGGTGAAGCGCCAGCGCACGCCGCTGTGTGGACGGGCCGTTACACGCACACAAAAGCACAAACTGAAACATGCACATATACGCCTTAGTTGGGCGATATTTAAAGACGTGAAGTCGTTGTTGATTTATATTATAATGCACGTTTATTGAAAACTGGATACAGAGAAGGTGCCAGAGCATGACTTGCATGTCTAATAATAACACATCAGGGCACATCCTTATCAGTGGGCTTAAAGGATGCATGCAGTCCTGTTTAATAAAGAAGACACTCAATCTCATGGACAGTTGTCATATATTGTTTTACTAAGCATTTGAACGACCTCTTGTCCACATCGCTTTAAAAGTGTATTCCTGACATTGTAAGAAGCAACAAACTAGATTTTGATCATGATGATCCTCTGCACCATTAGTCATCCTACCTCAATTAGTTTAATGTCCATATCAAGGTATTTGTTTGAAATATTGCAATATTTGAGTTGTTCCTAATCACAGCTGATTATTTCTGTAAGCCATAGCGATCTTTAGAAAAGGTACTATACTATATCTTTACTGTGGTCTGTAATGCAGTATACCGTGATAGAAGATTGTATCACTATTGCACCATATAAAAACATACAAGCGTACACACATGGGGGCAAAACACACACTTTCTATCATGTGTATTATTTCCTTTTTCCTCTTTCCACCGTTAGCTACAGATAGGAACAATGCTACGGACAAGCTACTCTCATACACCATGTTTCAAAGACGTCAGATAAAACCACCAGATGGGCTTACTTAACTTATTTCCCCAAGATTCTTATACCACATGAAGTAGTGCAACAAGGCTGCACACACAGACGCACTCATCCAACACAAACAGGTGCTGATTTTGATACAAAAACAAACACATGAACACAGATGGATTTCGACGGCAAAGTCTCACAGAGAGCCGAAGCAATTGAGAAATCTTAATTAAAAGTAAACTTTGGGCAAGATTAGGAAGCTTGCCCTCCCTGTTAATGAGAACGCTCTGTTTCTGAAATGCAAGCCTCACAAACACATCGGCATGCAAATGAGACAGTGTTTTTAATAAGGACTTCACCGCATGTTCCATATTTCTCTGACACTCTGAAGTGTTCGGTGAGGTCTTCCCTGCCAGAGCAAGACATCTTCACTGTAAGACCTCTCCTCCTGTTCCAACCCTGACCTTCTCCTACTCTTTCCATATCTCTTTTTCCCTGGCGATGTTATTCTGTCCGTACTCTCGCCTAGCGTGTCCTTTTTTCCGCGGTTCAGTCTAAAGAAATTCATCTATTCTTCCTTTATCTCCCAGTCTCGCTTTTTCTTTCATATCCCTTTCTATACATGTTCTGCCCCCTTCCCTTTTATTTCCTGCCTCTTTCATTCGCTTCTGCTCTTCAAGGTCTTGGAGAAGGGGAAATTAAAAGTGTATGTATTCTGTAGCGGTGCAGCGGGAGGGAAAACTGCTGTTTTATGCTTTTATTTATGGATCTGTAGATTTCCAGCACTGTGCACATCACACAGGGGGTGGGGTGAAGAGCAGCCTGGTGTGAACTACTGCTAGTACCCCCAGTGGAGCTGCAGACTTGCAAGAGGAGGTGTGCAAACATTTACATACTTTGGACCAAACCTGCATTAGCATAATGTTTAGAAAAGTGAACTCCAGGATTCATTGCAGGATATTAATGTATGACAGTACTAGCTAATCCATCAAAAAACACACGACATCGCCACAATCACGGCAAAGTATGTTATTTCCTCTCCGTTTGTTTATGTCTCTTGCCTGACTCATACCAAGCAGAGATGAGTTTTTTTATCTGAAGGTCAACTTTAGCCGGCTTTTGTCGCCTCACACTCTTAGTCAAACCCAGCAGCGCTTTCATAAACATTTAATAGAAGCGGCTATCATCACACAGCAGATGGTGCTAACACTGCTAGCGCTCGCCTTGGCTTTTCTCAGCGCCAATAAATAGCCTCCAATATAAGCAGACAGTCAGGTATAGAAAGTGAAGGACATGTATAGAAATCACAGGGTGGCAGGCCCGGACTGGCCATCGGGAGGTTTACCGATGGCCTGGCCTGCTAAGTGGCCTGCTGGCCGGATTTTGTATGTATGTATTGTGAACGCACCGCTGCCTGGGTCTGACTGCCTCACAGAGGGTGACTAGCTGTCTACATGATGTGGCCTGCCGACATGGCCACTTTCATACAGACCATACTAATGCCCTCGGCCTCAACAACAAGGTGGAGGAGAGTCCTCTCCTGTCAGACTGAGAGACTGATAACTACAGCTCAGGTGAGGTAAAGGACTCTCTGAGTGTTTAGATAGTTAACTTAGTCTAAGTTATCTCAGTGGGTCTCAAACGGTTTGGTCAACATTTATGTAAACACATATTTCCATTTGAGGGGGGAGTGATTCGTAAAATATGCATGAATTTTATATAATACGTGTGAGGTTTTTTTTCTGTCACGGAGTACCATCAATGCTCGCTCTCCAAAAGGACTTGAATCAACTATGCAAACAAAACCTTAAGATCACATCATCAAAACCCCCGGTCCTCAAAGAACTCCACTGACTCCCCGTTTCACACCGCTCCATTACAAACTCCTGGTCCTCACTTTCAAAGCCCTCCACCATCTGCCCCCCCCCCACCTCCTGGTCCTCTACCAACCACCCCGGTCCCTCAGATCCACCTCAGCCGGTTTGCTTTCCATCCCCAAGGCCAAACTTCGGAGCTTCGGGGACAGAGCCTTCCCTGTGGCAGCCCCGAAGCTCTGGAACTCCCTCCCCCAAGACCTCGTGAGTCTGAGTCCCTCACCCTGTTCCAGTCCTGCCTCAAAACCCACCTCTTCAACTCTGTATCCATAAGCCCCTCTCTCTCAACCAACTTCCTCCTGACTGCTTTTCTGTTTTGTTTCTTTTTGGTTTTGGTTTGTTTGTCTACCCTCCCTCCCAGCGCTATAGAAATATAATGTATTGTTATTATTATTATTAAGAGGCTCTTATGTTGTTTTGCATCTGAATGGTAAACCCAGCACAAATCTTCTGTTAGAGTAAGATATAGCTCGGCTGAACACTGAAAAGTATGCCTTAACTAAAGTCTTTGCCTCATCTGGATTCAAACTGCAGAACTGTGAGCTCAAGTCATTCATTTCAGCTTTTTTAAATGATGAATAGTAGGGTTTTTAAATGAATATGAATATTTGGTGGGTTTAACTTTAAAAAATACCTTCTGGCAGACTCAGATTCTGTTCAGTCTATTTATTGCAATAATGAACGGAGTCTTTCTGAAGGTGCGGTAGAATTTGTGCAAAACACAGTCGTACATTCACCTCATTTTAGTAATTGGACAGCTCAGTATTGAACAAACATGATTTATAGAAAATGATTGTCTCTCTCGGACTTTGAAGCGCGATGCAATTTGATATCGCGCTAGTCTGAAGGAGTGGAGGATCTGACTGAATGAGTTCAATTTGCCTCTCGATGACAAGTCACGTTGAGAAGGGTTTCACGCCAAACACAATGTGAAGGGAGACTGATGTGTGTGTTGGAGTACATGGGATCACAGTCAACAGATCGATGTTATGTTAAAGGTGTGATGTGTCAAATATTCCCGGCAATATCATCGTTTAAATATACATACTTTAAAGCAGAGTTTACTCGTCGACTACCTATACTAGCAAATCTTTTTAATTTTCTTCGACTATTTTAATATTTTTTTATTTCATATTTTGTTTGCCTTTTCCATATTTTTTAATATGCTATAGTATTACTTTTTTATATTTGTCAGCATATTATACTATGACTTTTTCTTATATATTTTTAAATGTCTTCATGCTATTCTTTAATTTATTTCCACATACCTCACTGTGACTGGTAGCTTCATATAAAGACCAATTATATTTATTACATTTTGCTTAAAAGCTGAATTGTGGTAGTACGTCTTCGTCACTAATATATCACTGATAATTTGACACATTTGTCCATGCTTGAAATGCTTCGTGGTGCAACCTTTATCATCTCTTCTCGAACCTGTTTACAAAAATAACCACAGAGGCAGAACTAGAGGGGCTCCGACCTCTCACAATGCCCCTCTCTACCTGTCCACTGCAGTGTGAGAGTGTGTGAGGCTCTCTGCTCGCCGACCCTCTCTCCTGGGTCATTTGTTCTGTAAATACGGTCTACTTACTGCTGACGGGCCCTTTCGGCTGTGGCGCTGGAATGCAATTACAGGCAGCAAACATCTCCATTGTTATCACTGGAGGGTGCGACGCTCATTTCGCTCCCCCCTGTAACGGGCCGCTATTGATCGGCATCAGCTTTGAGGAGGGGATTGCTAATGAAGCCATCTACAAGCCTTTTGTACGTTAAAGAGTGTGTGTGTGTGTGTGTGGTGTGTGTGTGTGTGTGTGTGTGTGTGTGTGTGTGTGTGTGTGTGTGTGTGTGTGTGTGTGTGTGTGGTGTGTGTGTGTGTGTGTGTGTGTGTGTGTGTGTGACAGAAGAGATAATGTGTTTTTGTGAATGTAGGCGCCACCATGCCATCCTGTTGCCTCCTAATGTTTCCTGCCGTGGTGCTCTGCTGCCTCTGGTGGTGGTTTGGTGACTTACACCACACATCTTCTCTCAGATTGCAGATCGATCACAGTGAGCGCACTGATTGGGACGCAGCAACGGCCGCCTCCGTGACAATTGGTGTCTTTGAAGAAGCTATACTTTTTTCAATCATAGTTTAATATTATTATCATCATGACTAAAGTATTGGGAGCCACGCCAGACACTCCACACCAATGAGAAGAGTACAGAAACAAAACGGTAACGTAGATTGTTAAGTAACATACCATGAAATGCTTCTTGTGGCATTTGGCTTACATTATACTTTTTGTTATATTCCATGGAATGCTCTTAACATCCGATAGCAATGAATATCTGAAGTGCTTTGACAACAAATCCATAAAAAAATGTCATCCGTGGAAGCCGTGGTGCTGTAAAAAGTACTGCCGCCCTGCCTGTCAGCCTTCCATCTCGTGCCCTCATTGGGCGTGCATTGCAGCAGTACTTCAATGACTCGCCAGCACCAGTCTGCTGACGTCATGTGCGCGTTTGTGTGTGTTGGAGGAGGTAAGGAAGTCTGAAGGAAGGGGCAGATTCTTTTCGGCTGTGTACTTTCACATGTTAGTGCACTCGAGCCGGTTTCTGAAACTCACCCCACCTTTAAGAAACCTTTTGATCACATACTGTTCATCTTTCCAGACCGTACACCACATCCCCTGCTGAGTGAGAACCTCCGGCAGGCACTTTACCACAGTCAGAGACCTTATTCTCATACACACTGCGACTCTGGGTTCAGTCAATTATTAAGTAACCTCACATTCAGCTTACTCTCCTCTTTGTTTTAAGTCAAGCTGGTCTAATGCAATGCTTATGGGGCGGCCTTTGAAGCAGTTTGATGTGCGTGCAGCGCCTGCGGACAAATCATTTGCTTCATTCTCTCCTCTCTTTGTGAAGTGATTGCACAACTATTTGTGTTGTCAGTCTCTTCTGAGGATGTTGCAACGATGCAGTTGTCAGGTGTTGATTTGGGTTAAAGAGGACTGTACATTACAATGTTTGAGGCGTTGCGTGTGTATCGTTAATTAGTCTCTGTATTGTTGGGGGGGCTGTGGCGCAGCAGGTTCAAACCCCACTGCAGTCAGCATGTCGTTGTGTCCCCGAGACCCTTCACCCCAAACTGCTCCCGTGGGGATCGTCCACAGTAATGAGAATGTAAGTCGCTTTGGATAAAAGCGGCTCACAAGTAACATGTCATGTCATGTAAGTGAATATAATTTGTACTTCTTGGAAATGAATCTAATGTAGAAAATCTACCCAGAAATAAATGGCATTGTATCTAAATATGCAGATTGAAAAGGAACTTGGACTCATGTAAGATATTGTTATACTAATGATGCTCCACAGTTGTCTTGATTCCAATGTTCTGAGACCGGAGGAACATGGTTCCTTAAATACTCCCGACTTGCAGTTTAATGATTCGCACTTTTGTTAAAGCAATGCCTTTAATGGATGAGGAACATTGTATTAAAACTAACTCTACTTTATGTACACTTCATACTCATATTATAAAAGATCTAAGTATGTAGGACTGAACGGCATTCCTTTACACATATTTAGTATAGTGACCTCTGGTGAAATCAGTTAGTAGGTTTCAATTCTCTCGTTATTGTGTCCCGCTGTATTTCATTACTTTTCTTAATGATATGTTGTATGAACCCTACACAACAAGAGTGCAGTCATGGAGAAAGAATAATAGAGAGCCCAAGGTGTAAATCTCCTGAGGCGAGTTCGCCCTTTTATATTAGACACGATCCAACAGCTCCACTCTCAGGGTACAACAAGTCAACGATGCATAAATAAATGTAACTGTTAATGGGAAAACTGACACGCACAGCCCCGCCATTAGACCTGTTGAAGCACACCCAATGGTTTTGTTACTTTCCTTATATATTGACTATTCCTTATATAATTCCTCAAACCAAACTTCCATATAATATATTAGAAATAAGCATTTAAGGTATTTATTTGTGACGTTATGTTTATTTTTTACCAGTCTAACATTACAATGCAATAAGTGAAAAATGAATACTTATTTAAGGGTCTGGTGATAAATATTGTCTCATGGGCAAAGTTAATGCCCCTCGTTGGATATTCTACTGAACTTCCTGGTCAGACCACTTGAAGTCAGTGTTGGCTAAGTATGATTTCAGCAAGTGAATCCCTTTCAGTTCCAATAGAGCACAAAGAAATAGCATTATATAATTGAAGCATATGTCTCACCAACTATGATCTAACCTTTAAATAATAATATCTTAAAAGGGCAAATATCCTGGGCTACATAGATCAATTCTGCCGGGTCAATGGGTGCCAGAAGAACAACGTATGTTGAAAATACCAGAGCAAATCTAGAAGGCATAGTATAGTATCTAAAAAATATCAGAAAACATGTGATTATGTCGAAAATACCTGGAAGAAACACTGTAGTATAGTATGTCGAAAATATGATTAAAAACAGCATAGTATAGTACATCGAAATAGTCGGAAAGTATGTTGAATTTGTTTTGACATTTTCAACATATACTATATATATATATTACTACGCAATTTCATCAGATTTTTTCGTCACCTTTTTCATTTTTTCAACATACGATATTATGCTTTTTATGACAAGATATCATGCCTTATTTCGACAGAATGTGCTATGTCGTTTTTTTATAGTATATTATGTCGTTTTTGTAATTTTTAAGGACATACTACTACGCCTGGTTTCTACACACTATACTGCGCCTTATTTCGTCATAAAATACCATGTTTTTTCAACATGGTATACTTACTTTTCGGTCATTTAAGGGAGGGATGACCCTTATCTTCATGATATCATGCCCTAGTTTGACATGCTATGCTATGTTTCGACATGTCTTCTGTCGTCCTTTCTTGAATTTGAGTTATTTGCCTGGGAACTGCTTGGCCTCTGAATACCAGACATGAATAAATGCTCATGATCTTGATATAAAGTGTCTTAATTAATGTTCAAATAACCGATGGTGTGCATTACAAAGTTAACGAGTGACACCAGAAACCAAATTCTACCCACTCAATAATTGACCCAGACTATTCGAAGCAGCCACTGACGCCCTCATGTGTCTCCTCTCTCTAGATGACCAGGTCCTGCAGTTTGGGAAGCTGGTGAGCACCTCCAACACCTACGAACCTGTTGCCCCTGGAGACCCCAGGAAGCCTGTAACCGTGACAACAGACCAGCCTCTGCTCTGGAGTATGGGTATATGTAAGGAGGAGGAATGACAACAGACAGGAAATATCCTAACTCTCATTAGTCTTACAAAGAATGAAGGAAAAAGTTGTTGATTAATATCTGGTTAGCTTTGTTGGTTTAGAAGAATATTCCAAACTAACCAAAGAAAGATTTTGTAATACCGTGTCTGCCATCTCTGCCAAGGATATTTAATATTTTAACTGGTTTTATGCAACACATGGCTATGATTTTCACTGCAGGCTGAAATTCAAAGCCGAAAGAATGTGCCTTTTTAAATAAGTGCCACTGTTCCCACTTGTCTGCTATGAAAAATGTGCCTTGTGATGACGATTAAATTGTATTTCTGAATGTCAGGCAATGTTCAAACCAAACTGGTGTAAACATGCTGTAGTGATATCAAGGCTGTTGGAAAGCATTCAGTTGTGGTTTCCATATTTTTTATTTACACATTGAAATATAAATGTCGTGCACCGAATGTAAAAATGTCATCCCTTCAGTCCCCGATCACACCAGCCCACGAACACCTTGCATTGCATCGCCATCTTCTGTCAGGAGTTGAAGTTTGAATTTGTTCTTGTCCAGGATTTAACCTCCACTAGAGGGGAAACAAGAGAACGGGTTAGTGATGAGAGAACGCCACAGGTACACCAACATGTCACTGTAATATTCAGTTTGAAAGAGTACATGAGTAGACCTACCTTGATCCATCGTACTAACAATTTCCTTACAAAAACAGACAATACTACTTCTCGTATGATATTGTAGAGACTTTTACAAGCCTTAATTAATGCTATGTTGATGTTTTAACATACTGCACAAAATAAAATCACGTGTGACAGTTTTTCCCCTTGTCTTTTGTGTTGGTTTCTGTCTATTATGCAATAAAACAAAGTGTTTGTTCAAAAAGATAATTCCAATCTGAATTAAAAAAAATGCATGTTGATCGTACTAATGAGAAAGCCACTTAACAGTGGTTTGAAATAATGTGAGCATTTCCAGCTCTGGAATACAAGTGACATTTAAATTGTGTATTTATGTATACACAATGAATACAATGTTACTATGAAAAAAACAGTATTCTTCTTTCATGCCACCGTGGTGAATATAGAAAATCAGAGAAGTCTTGATGAAGTAAAGTAGTAACTTGACAACAGCAGTTCTTGCATCATACCACTTGGAGTATACTTAAAACCTAATTTAACCAAGTCATAGAGTCAGCAGCAAACACAAGTGTGAGATTGTTAATAAGATCGTTAGGTTTTAGCAAGTGAGACATGGGGTACAATTAAATAATCTAAATATAGCGCCCCATGTCTTTTCCTAACCTTTGTCCTTGACCTCTATGAAAAAACATAATCCCTTATTCATCAAGACTCCCTTGCTTTTTGATTCTAGTCTAAAACCAGTTCATAATTGTAAAAGATAGGACATAAAATAAACATGCTTTACTATACGAGGGCTGGACAGACATTTAAAAGCCTTTTAGTTCATTCTTCCAATGCTAATTTGACTGTGATTTAAACATGTAGATAGAGACTGAGAAGGGAGTGTCATCACAAAGTCCCTCTCTCTCTAAAGGGCCAGCTCTGATATCGTCACAGGGATCAAGTGTTTGGAAAAAGCTTCCCTGAACAAAGTGGCGAACCACAATCTTTCATCGAGGCAAATGCATTTCTGTTGGAACATCAGTCAAAATACTCACTAATATAAAACGATTACCGTCCATAGAAGTAAAGTGTTACTGTTACTTACACAATGATGTTGTTGATGGGGATGTGGATGAGTTTGACGAAGAAACCAATGAAGCCCATGATGGCGAACCCAATCGCTGTGGCCATGGCAATCTTCTGGAATTCTGAAGGAAGCACAATTCACAGACGTAAGACAAAGAGCTTTTAATAATAATGGAAATCCAACAAAATGTAACCCATAAGAACCCACGGTGACACAAATGTTACATGACAGTTAAATGTTCTGGAAAGTTCCTTATACAGCTTTAGCCTTTATTTTATCTCATGAAGTGACACACTGAACAGTCTGGTGGGCCATGTGACTTTGTGTTCCCATAACAACATGTCCATGTGACAGAACTAGCTATATTTCGAACGCTTGTGTGTGACACATGACCGTCAATGTGACATATATGTCACTTTTCAGATCTCTGACACTAGGTTACTTGTCAGAAATATGTTCTATATGGTCTATTAAGTCTAGATGATGTTCCCAATAATTTCCCCAAAAGTAGAAATGAGACCGGGTTGTTATGGGTTAACATAATACAATTAAAAAGGAAAAACATACATATTAAAAGTATGGCAAAAAGCATAGTATGTAGATTAGATCTGACAAACCGTAGTGAAAAAGGTTATAGTGTGTACATAATGTTTCAACGTATAGTATAAAAGTTAAAAAAAAAGTCGTATGTAGAAGTAGTAATAGTATTGTTAGTGGGGAAAAAGTCTGTTCTGATCACATAGTACAAGTATGTGTGTTGATGAAATCAGAACAATCGTAGGAAACTAAGTTATAGTGTAGTATTGCAAGATATTTCAAAGTACTGCATGTTACAAAACAAAGCGATAGTATGTCGGGAAAGTAATGGTATAGTATGTGAAAAAGGCATATTATACGTCAGAAATCATAGTATGGTATGTAGAAAAGTGAGAGTCAAGTATGTTAAAATGTTTTCAGCTGTTGTGGATCAACTGAAGCTCAATTGATAACGTTTCGACAGAGATGCCAACACAACAGAGACTGGGCCAAATGGATTTAAACAAAATACGATCTTACCTTTTCTATCGGGTTTCGTGCATCTCTTTACGAGCCTTATGGAGTCTTTGACGAACTGCCGGCTGGGCTCCACAAACTGCATAACCTGATCCATGTTGTTCAAGCTGCAGACAGAATAAAACCTGATTTAGTGTCAAATCTCGGACTGCTGCTCTGAGTGATGACGTTGACTTCAGAAGCCTGCGTCTGTCATGACTCCCACAACGGATTTACTGTAAAACACAATACTGCAAATGTCTTTTTAAGCGTCAAATATCAACCGCTATGTTGACAATGGTGTGTTCTTGTCGTTAAAAACATATGAAGTCAGTAAGCTAACAGTCAGCTGTGTTAGCTAACATGCTAGCTAACGTTAACGTAAGAAAAGCTAACCTGTCGACGTTACGCTAGTTTAGCTGGAAATACAATACAAAAACGAATACAAGTCAAAATAAATACCAAACCAGTTAGTGCGTTAACTTTAAGTAAGATATATAGTAATAGTTGATATAATATCGCTCAGTTTACCGGTCAGTGAGGTCGTGTTAGAGGAGAAGACAGTCGGAGGAATGAGGACACGTAGTTTGTGGGAAGCTTGAGATTAGAGAAGGGCTGACGTAGCCTTTACATGCGCGCATGCGCGGTATCTTCCCTCGTCATCACTGCCCGGTTCTTTTGGGCTTGAGTTTCTGACCATACTGCCACCTATAGGCCGGGAGGTTTACATACACAATAAAGCAGCATGGGTTAAAATATTTGTCTTACCGTCGTACACTGGTGGAAAGTAACCAAGTACATTTACTCGAGTACTCTAAGTACAATTTTTAGGGATTCTTTTTTATATTTGGATTGTATGCAACTTTGTAATTGTACTCCACTACATATATGTATTACCTTTAGTTACTTACAATATGATCAGCATCAAGTGTACTGAAGTGGAAAAGTTAATGACATAAAATAACCCATTTCAGAATAATATGTATCTCTGGATATAAGATACACCTTTATTGATCCTTAGCAGGGAAGTTCAGTTGTTGCATGATAACTCCAAAAAGAAATACACATGGCCAATGTAAAAGAAGCCAATAATAAGAGGTACATAAACTAGAATAAAAACAGAAAACTTTACAATTTTAAAGATATGACATGGAAGAGAGGACAGCTTGTTTAGTTAGCGTGATTGTATCTAAATCAGAATATTCACATTGCTCTGAGGGAGCATTGGTCCTAGACTCCTGCTATTAACTCCACTAGCTCATGTCACATTCCTTAAGTCTGAACTACTCCGTCATGTGATTTGGATTAAAATACTGTTTCTAAATACAATTCATTTCCTCTTGATCTTTGATCCACAATATACTGATTCTATGTAACAAGTCCTACATTTGCAGAAACAGTATCTTTGTGACCCTTCGACTGCAGGATTCCAACACATTTACATTTGTTCTTGAAATGAGTCCCATTGAAATGTCGTCATGTGTTTGAGTGACATCGCTCAGACCTTAAGACCCATTCGTTCCCTCCTCAGTATTAAGACAGTTTTACCTAACAGCTTGGAAAATGTTAACATTAATACATTCACTCTGAACTCAAGCACACTTACTTAAACATATGGATTGATGCTCTGCATGTACAATACATGAGAAAACATGCCTTTTACATAAAATGCACACACTTTGAATCCTGTTAAGTGTCAATGGTTTAAAAATGTACTAAATTGAACATATTGTCACACGCTCAGCTAAAAGGAAGGCATCTGAAACAGCAGATAATGTGATACACAGCTGTTTAATGAAACAGTTAAATGAACAATTTTAGATCAATGGATTGTATTTGACTGATTAATAAATATACATTATAATACTTCACAAACAACAGAACCCAGTTATTATTAAATGTCACGAATTGCTTTAAAGATTAACCACAACATGTGCGCTATAGAAACAAGTGAGAAAGAAACATGTTTTTTGATTCTGTAAGTCTACGGTTTTACCAGAATCTTTTTTCTAAGAAACTAAGAAGCGTTTTCATTTGCATATTTGTGTCGGGGTCCTTTTTTTAAAATGTGTATGCGTAAGCCTTAATTCTCCATGCACTCTTTCTTTTCAATAAAATGTATTTTTTAAAAGAAGGAAGCCAACATGTGTTTTGATTCGTATTTAGAACATGGGGTAGTTTTCCACCTACAATTCTTCTTGGTGAAATTAGTTCAACAACCAGAACTTTGTTTCTCACGTGCAAATATAAAAACATTTCCATCCAAAGAAAGATCATGCACGTCTTTTAAAGAAGCGTTACAGGAAATAACGCCATCTGCACTCAAAAGTGACTTTGCAAACAATGCCCATGAGGAATGTTGAATAATTACAACATGACTAAAATGTCCGTTTAATTTTTAGATATCTTACAAATAAAGGAACTCTTGGAAGTGACTAAACGACTTTTGGACTGTTCTGTACTTTGAGTCATAAAATAACCCTGTTTCACAACAGTAAGATTAATGTCTCTATAAAAAAGTGTTCTTTAAAATATGATATATAGCACACACTGGCACAGTTGATATGCTCCTGTTCACTGCCAGGTGATGCCAAGCAGGTTGCAGCTTATCTCCCACAGTTTCTGGGCCGCCTCATCATCAGAAGCCGCTCCAGAGCACCTTGCCGGAGCGCAGTCACTGTCAGGAGCAGAAAATACATTACACACAAAATAAAGTAGACCCTCAGCTGCCTACATGATTACTTTCCAGTTAGTCAGCAGGTAGTAATACTAAGCCGCATGAGGCACTCTGAAAGCTCTTGTATAACCAAGAGTACCTGAAGTAGCCTCCACTCTGGCTCTCCAGGCCCGACTCCACAGCGCAGTAGATGGTGGTCTGCGCCCCCTCCAGGGTTGTTTTTGTGAAAATACTGAAGATCTTCACTGCCACCTGGATGCACTGGTGCTGGTGCCTCCACAGGTCAGACTGCACCACCCCCGGGTGCAGAGAGAACACGCTCACCCCTGTACCTGCAACACGAGAACCGGCACCCACACAGTCACCTACAGCACTGTACTATTTATACATGCAAAACACTAACATCTTGATATTCCGCTATGATTTTCATACAACTTACACATAATGTCTGTGCAGAATATGCATCTTTTTAACAGTTGTATCAATGACTGAGCAATGATTATGTATTTTATTTGTAATGTTCTTTCTTTTAAATCCAAATGGTCTTGTGTGACAGCTTTATTCCAGATGTAGACAGTTACAAATAGCCTGCAGTGTTGTCATAAGACGGTATTTTCTTTTAGTTCTTGACCATTTATCAAAAAGGAAAAAATGAACAGACGGAGGCAACGTGATGGCTCATTTAAAATGAAAGACAGATTTTTATATAATTGAATTGCTAGACTTTCCAAGAGAAAAGATAAACTAGAACGAACACTTTGGCAAGCGTTCCAATCCAGAAGTAAGGGCACGTTTGGACATGCTTACATAAGTCTATTGTTCAGTATGAGTGAATAAAAGCCTTTTTTGATATGCCTTTCTTAGCAACTACAAAGGCTATCATTATCCAAGTGCACTATAAACTATCCTTCAAGACCAGACATTAATACTTGAACCTCCTTCATGCGATCACATAATCCTGTGTATCCTTATATCATGGCTACAGCATAAATCATATGTTCTTACTGATGTGCTTACAGATGCATCATCTCACCTCACCTTGTAACTGTTGGGCAAGCGAGCGGGCAAACATGACGTTAGCCAGCTTGCTCTGCCCGTAGGCCTTCATGGTGTCGTAACTCCTCTCGCTGTTGATGTCATCGAGTCGCAGCCCGGTCCAGGTGTGGGCGACCGACGCCACGACCACGATGCGGGCGGGGGCTGAGCGCTTGATGAGGTCCAGCAGCAGGTAAGTCAACAGGAAGTGACCTGGGTAAAGCCATGAGACACATGCTTTCAGGCCATTGTCTCACGTTGTAAAAATCCTTACATCAAACTGTGATGGATTTCACTATCACGATGACACGCTCTGATCCGGGACACTTTGTTTTACTGGGAAACGCCGGGACATCGATGAGAGACTGAAGGGTTTAAGATCGTAAACACAACCTAAGGTGTTGCAGATTTACCATGCGGCATTCAGCTCGGAAAATCCACCTCATTAATTCAGTGCATATGGTCTGTCCAAAGTCTGCTGCAACAGTTCAAATTATTCAATGTACTCGGGGCAAATTCCAGACAGGAAAAAAACGTATGGAGTTTCACAATGGTATTCCAGATCACGGATGTTCCCAGAGGAATGAATGAACTTCCAGTTGACCTGCATATGTGTACAAAGCTATGTGGAAACAAGGCGTTCTTGTTCTGTTTTAAATGGTGATGTGTGCCTTGTTGAAGCACTGAGCTGCTTTACTGTACACACAAAGCTTTATTATTATATCGCATATGTTTTACATGTCTTCAATATTCTGTATCCCTTACACTGCACTGATGTTCAGGTTTACAGCACGTTTGCCATCATGATATTGAGGACCATGTCTCTTTTCTTTGTCTCTCCTTGTGCATCTCTCTTTATTTCAACCTCTTACAATCACAACCCCTTATGAAGTGCTAACACAATGGTGGCATTACTGCAGTGGTTGCTTGTCATAGTAAACATAAAGTACATTGTTCATAATGAAGTCATGATTCTAGTTCATGGACTAAACGTAAAGAACATATGGATTGATGCTCTACATGTACAATACATGAGAAAACATGCCTTTGTCTCCTTACATTTGCTCAGCTCAGTTCAAGTTGACATTATCCCAGGTACATTTAATGTAGCCAACAATGAACTGTATGCAAACGGAAATACAAAAGGAATATCTGCAAAAGCTGTCCTTCTGTTCAGGATGCACATACACAATACTGATGTGTGTGCTCCTTTGAACTCTGTATAGGAAACGTAAAGGTCCTGTGGGATGTGGTTTTTGCTTTCCTGACTATTGTCCTGATGTCTGTTTCCTGTTGTAAGTTGACCTAAGACAGAGTTTATCGTTATTTCAACAATGTGAATGTATAGGTATGTGTTTTTCTCTCTTTCTCTGTGTGTGTGTGTGTGTGTGTGTTTTTTGCATATGTGTGTGGGTGATCATATTCGAGCACAGACTGTTCTCCACCATCTCAGGCTGTGACAAAAATACCACGGTGGATAGGATCCTTTGGAGGGCAGCCATGGTTCAAAACGGGAAAGAAACACTGACAGCTTGAAGATAAGGTTCAAACCCCACTGCAGTCAGCATGTCGTTGTGTCCCTGGGACTCTTCACCCCAAATGTCTCCTGTGGGGATTGCCCACCGTATTGAGTGCGTAAGTCGCTTTGGATAAAAGCGTCTAACAAGTAACATGTAATGGATAACAGTGACTGGTTCATTTTCCTGGCTGACGTGTTGGACAGCTTGGTTTTACTGAACACCAACTATTATGTAATACAATATTTGTACCATCTTCAAAAGGAAAATCCAGCCTGTGATCTTATTGTGAAATCCCTCAAACACATGCCACATGTTGTTGTCATGTGCACCATTTCTAGAAAGACTTACCCAAATGATTGACGCCTAACTGCATTTCGAACCCGTCAGTAGTCTTGGAGTAGGGACACATCATGACGCCTGCATTATTTATCAGGATATTCACTTGTCTCTCCTCTGAAAAGATCATCCCACACAAACACAATAATATAAGGAGTTATCCGGCATGAAAGAGGCAGAAAATCCAATAAACGGACTGCATTTATAGCACTCTTCCATATGGCCAGGAGAAAGTAGGGGTTGAACCACAAACTGTTCGATATATGAAGACATTAATGTAGTGTCATACCGTTGTTGATGATTTCAGCAAACGCTCGGATGGACTTGGTGTCAGAGAGATCCAGTTTTCTGACGACCACGTTCTCATTCCCCGTGTCTTCCATGATGTCCGTCCTGGCCTCCTCTGCCCTCTCTAGGTCCCTGCAAGCCATGACGATGCGTGCACCTAAAAAAAACAGGGGCCGAAGGTCACAACAATATGACAATAATATCAAGTTCTCTCCGGCCCATGCCATCAACATCCCACGGTCTGAATAAACATGTTCTTGCAGAAAACCCACATTTAGAAAGTGCAATGATGGGTCGAGCATTTCAATATGAACTCTGGCCTTACTCGAGGCTTTCTCTTTGTGCTGCACATCTTATACCTCAGGAAAAACCCCAAGACCGAGTACAAATACTAACTGCTGAATGTAAACTTTACAGTGCTATATTAAGGCTCCAAAGTTTCCAAACTCTAAATTACAAAAGCTCATTGGCAGGCACACACAGCTACCTACGTCAATCAAGGAGGAAGTGGGTAAATCTCTCGGCGTACTTCCGATCATCCCCTACTGTTCTCCAACCTCTCATTTAGCCGCATACACACAAGAGCCTCTCAACTGTGACATTCCCATTCGCCTCTGACGCAGATTATTATGCATCCACTTAATGAGCCCAACATAGGGGCACAGACACACACTCTCTAACACACAAACGTGCACACACAAACTAGCAAATAGATAGACAACTACCCCCACAACACACACACACACAAAATAGATGCTATGCCCACCAATTACGGAATAGAGCCATTAATCAGTTGGAGCGTAGCGTCTGCATCCCATCAGAGTCCCTTTGTTTCCCCGCCGCTGTTCCCATGTGAGGAAATAACAATCGTTCCCACATTTCCCGGTAGCCAAGTTCACTCAATTAAATAGGGAATAAACGGAGATAATGGAAGGTTATGCTGAGTCAAGTTAAAGACCCCCCAACAGACGCATGCATAAATAATGTCAAATAAGGACAAGAGGAAAATCATGTTTAAATCTGATCATGCTCTGCATATTCAGATTCCACACTACTTAACTTTGTCAACATTGTAAATTAATGTTATACCGAACCAATACATTATTAAAAAAAGGTTACGATTCAGTTTGGTTGCTCTGATACGTCACCCACAGCAACCGCCTTCTGTTACGAATCACTGCAAATCGAATCAGTTTGGCATCGTGTCATTACATAATCACATTTCCTGAAATGGGAGACTGTTATTCGACAGGAGAATTGTCCAGAAGCGAGACCAGAGTGTTATTGTTTTCCTCTCGTGGTAATTATTCTTTTTGTCCCGTCTTTCCTTTGTCACCATTCATTTCTCATGTTGCTCTGCAAATTCTATTTACTACAAGATAGATTAATGGACAGAATCATGATTTTGCCTTTTGATCTACAACACACCCACATGCATGCACTTAGACAAATGCACAGTGGGGGTTTTTTCAAGGTGCCATGCTGAGACGCATTTAAAGTTCACCCTCCAATCGCTCTCTGTTTCCTGTCTGGCTCAGAGGGCAGCAGACCCTCACAATGCTCCCTCTGTCTCCTTGATGCATCATCTGCCTTCAATCACTGCCAGTGGTCTTTCACTTGGATTGGTGTTAAGCAAAAAGCTCTCTTTTGGCATCTCCTTTTCTTCTGCCCTGTGTTTTCGTCTCAGAATGAGTCAAAGGTAACCTGAGGCTTCTGAGAGTCCGACAAAAACGTATTCAGCATGAGCACATTGCACAGGAACACAAGGGGGATTACGCTTCTATGGTGAAGTCAGGACAAAAGATCACAATGTGTAGCTAAGACCACCCAAAGCATTAGAGGTGCTTATCTCCAGGGAACAAAAGTGGAATGTGTAGGCCGACTGGTCGAGTCACAGTTTGAAATGCATTATTATTAATGTATGCTGGTCACCTGGAATCCTTGTAATTGTATATTTAATACTATTATTAAACATAAGCTGGTGATAGATGGATGCTGGTGACCAGCCCAGCATAGACCAGCCAGGATGGCTGGTTTAGCTAGACCAGCTAGACCAGCCATCCTGGCCAGCTAAAGTGTCCAAAACCCCCCTAGAGTCTAAACCAGCCAACCAGCAGCCTACTATCTACTGGCTGGTCAATTTAGCTGCTCAGGCTGGCTGGCTAAATTGGTCTAAGCTGTTTTTTTCAGCAGGCAGTACCTCTTCTGGCCAGGTCCCTCGCAGTTTCCTTTCCAATACCAGTGTTGGCTCCGGTGATGATGGCGGTTTTCCCATCTAACCTCTCTTCAGAGGACCAGCGGTAACAGCACACATGTCTGGACCAATCACAGGAAAACACACATCAATCAAAACAGTTGCTCCCTTCAAGATTAGTATTTAAATGTGCGGTCAAGCCAGCCTCCACTCGGGAAAACCTAGTCAAGCCAGCCCGCCCGTGATATTGCAGTGCGCGAATATCTTATGCATTACGGTAGAGTCCTGGAAACACTGCCTCTGTGTTTAGATGAGAATAAAACAAAAACTGTCCAGTATCATAGACTCATTTCACTTCAGGGTGATAGCAGGACATCCCATCTAGTTACTTAGAAAAAATCAGGACATTCTGATGTACAGTTTCAAAATAAAAGACCTTTGAAGTCTCATATATGACCTATCATCCCCTCTGTGTTAAAATGAGAATAAAACAAAAACTGTCCAGTATCAAAGACTCATTTCACTTCAGGGTGATAGCAGTTTTTCTTTGTGTAATTTTGTACACATGAAAATAAAGTCTTTGAATTCTTGAACAAAGTGGGTGTGGAGTCCCTCTAGTTCCTAGAATGCACTATCTCCAATGAGCTGAAACTAACATACAATTAATAATAATGGATGCCAAGCATAGACTGTTTTTCCTAAGCCACTCACATGCCTTATGTCCTATACAATTGGATATATTTTTAGGATATGTTCACTTCCTATTCTTAAATAAACTTGCAACACATATATGTTTCTTTGATACAACACTTAAGTACAACTGTCTACATCAAATGAATTGTTAAACCTTCATCATTGCCTATTTTGCCTCAAGGGCCTTGTGCCTTTTAGCTACTTCTCCTGAATTTTGAATCTATTTTTTACTCAATGTCTATATATGCAAATGTTATGTATATTTGTATGTCTTTTAACTCGTTTATATCATATGTGATATCAATTTTCTTGTTAACTGTATTTTATGTGACATCCATTTTCTTAAACTCAATCTTATGAAACTGTGAAGCACTTTAGACTGATCTAAAAACAGGGATGATAGCTCATATATGAGACTTCAAAGGTCTTTCATTTTGAAACTCTACATCAGAATGTCCTGATTTTTTCTAAGTGACTAGATGGGATGTCTGGCTATCACTATGAAGTGAAATGAGTCTTTGATACTGGACAGTTTTTGTTGTATTCTCTTCTAAACACAGAGGCAGTGTTTCCTGGATTCTACCGTAATGCATAGGATATTCGCGCACGGCAATATCACGTGCGGGATGACTTGACTAGGTTTTCCCGAGTGGAGGCTGGTTTGACCGTAATCCCCCCCTGTTTTTGCTGACTGTAATATGATTTGTTTATTTACACACATTCATTCAGAAACAACATTCTTTGAGGAATTTTGGAATTATTTTTAGAGAAGAATCAACTTTGCAAAACAGATCCCACATTGATGATTTCAGTGACTTGTAAGCACATGTTGACATTTCTGTTACATGTAAGTACTTATTTAGGCATGTTTGCTTTATAGGTCCTGTATTATTATCGTCTTTGTATGTGATAATGACATGCACCTGGCTATTTTCGGTAAGAATAACAGAACATATTTAGTTTGTATCAACAATCAAAAACAATCAGTGGTTAATTCAACGGTTCATTTACCAAATAAATGAAGTCGTACATGTGATTAACAAGCAAAGCAAAACGGTCTGGATCGACGCAGAATACACATTTGAACACAGGTCTCTTTACTGCTGACACGGTGCAACGTAATCTCCCTAAAATTACTAACAGTCCCGTTAATAATAGAGCCACCGTCCTACCGTGTGTTACCGGCTGTGTGTGTTTTCCTACCTGCATTTCATTGTTCCTCCGGAGCAACAGATTCACCTCAGGAAACCACTTTATCCAGACTGAACCACCTCCTCTAGTGCTCCCACACTTCGTGCCTGCCATCCCCACCCCGCCGCGGTTTGTTTCGTGACATTCCGCGGCTGGCCAATCAGGAGCGAGCTGACGCATAATTGATCCACGAATTGCTCCACAGCCGGAGAAACTCAAGTTACACAGCGAGCTGACACCAAAACAGTGATGGCCAGGGCCGTTTCTAGCTTTTTGGGGGGCCCTATGCAAGATGCTGTTTGGGGGCCCTAGTTTTGACAGTTTTTTAACTACAATGGGGGGATTCCGAAGCCTTTAAGATGATCTGTGGAGATGCATCAATCTGTTACACTTTAATAGCAAAACAGGCTAATTTCACAAACAACAAGCAATTGAAAATTACAAAAAATTATATTAGAAAGGTAAACAATAAGGCTCCTCTATGTCAATAGCCGCGTTCACACTGCGGTACTTTTCCCACAAAGGTTCATGCGAACTTAGTTCATGATCGCGTTCACACCAAAAAGAGCCGGTACTAAAAGTAGTTCATGCGAACCTTTTTACCCCCTTCGAAAGTCCCTGCTAGAGAGCAGGGACTTTCGAGCTGCTCTTTTTGGAGAAAAGAGCTATATTCCTGATTGGCTGGGCGAATTGCAAACCACGCCCCGTAAAACTCCCAAAAAGTTTTGTGAAGCCGCCATTTTATTATCCTCGCATTAGCATTATTAGCATTAGCCCAGCGCAGAAACGCAGAGAGACTAACTTATGGCAACACAAAATAAAACATGGGAGCGGTGGAGATGAGGAGGTGTCGGCGTTGTGGCGATTTACTCGGAAGTCCCCAACTCCAGGGGACTTCCGGCCGGGGACTTTGGGCGGCCTGAAGTGGGTTGCGGCCTGCCAGTAAACCCAAAGCAGAAGAAGAAGAAGTGACGTCAGCGGCTTCATTTGCCTAATCCACCCCCAGGGACTTTTTCTAGTGTGAACGCGATCTGTACTTAGTTCATGCGAACTAAAGAGTTCTCACGAACCTTTGTGGGAAAAGTACCGCAGTGTGAACGCGGCTAATAAATGCAAGAGATGCAGAATTTTCTCAACAATGTTTAATTTACATTTTTCATCTTCCTCAGACATCTGTTAGCCCAACGATGATTTGGACTTTATTACCCCAAAAACCCAAGCCACAGCTTTGCTATCATTGCAGTTTAGTCGTGTTTATATCCTACATTGGATTTGTAAGCATATAATGCTTCACCAAACACACAGAGGCGACAGGTCATTAGGTACAGCCCCACCTAGTGTCAGCAGAAAGTATTGCAAATAATGATTACAAAAAAATGCAAAAAATAAATAACAAAATATATAAAATATATTTTAAGATTATGGTTAATCATCTGCTTCGTCTGTACATTGCTGTTTTAGTCTGTGTTCTAATTAGTGTCTACAGTGTGTGCCTATTGAGCTGTTTAGAGCCATGTGGGACAAAACCCGATCATGCCCCTCCCTCTCACTGTCTAAGTGAACGGTGACTATAAAAACTACACCGCGCATGCTCAGAGTATTGTCCTATTTAATGTGTGTGGCAAAAAAATAATGACCATAGGGGCACTGAGCTGCCATCCCCACCATAAGTCATCTCACATAATTCAGAGCTGATTGGCTGTACGTGTGCCGCGAAAAAGTGTGGTGTGTGAAGAGGAGGAGGAGAGAGACACGTTCTAAAACCCGGAAGTAAGCTGCGCATGGCTTCCCTCCACAAAAAAGCAATGAGATTTCTCTATGGGATTTTAGAAAATAGCTCAAAATAAGATCTGTGGGAAACGTCCAGATAATATCCACATGTCCACCTAGTTTTATAATTTTCTAATCATAAATCTATCGATTAGATTTATGATAGACTTTTGAAACTACAAGAAGATAGGGAGGACTTTTACAAAAGAGTAATAGAGATTTTTGTCCCGAAGGCAACACATCCTCACTCCCAGGTCGGCCTATGTTGACGTTATGTCAAGTCCCCTGCCGGCTTTTTCCAACGCAAGGGGGGGGGCCTTAGCGTCCATTTTCAACGCCAGGGGGGGGGCCTTAGCGTCCATTTTCAACGCAAGGGGGGGGGCCTTAGCGTCCATTTTCAACGCAAGGGGGGGGCCCTTAGCGTCCATGTTCAGCTTTCCGGGATGTCCATGTGCTTCTATGGACGCTCATGTAAGCACAGCATTCGTTTGTGTCAACTGCCCTTAAAGGCAATGAAGACACTACACTACCCAGAATCCCCAGCTATCGTTTGGCCTACACCATGTGCTCTGTTTGACGTCACGTGATTTCTCCCTGCAGAAAAAGAAAACATGGCCGAACTTCGTTTTATTCTGGGTGTAAAATGCCTATTTTAAAGTTAGTTTGGCCATTAAAATGCGTTTTGATGTCATTTGATGCGAGAAATATGAGTTGTTATTTCAGATTATGTGTGCAGTGGATGTACATGATCTTTAGTTTGCTAGTTATTACGAAGATTACTTCAGGAAATTGCGTCCAACGTTTTCATTGTTACCAAGGTGGTTGCTAGGGACGCTGCTATCGATATTATTTCTGTTATGTTGTGCAACTGTTTAATGGTGTTATCTTTATTGCTACCCCCTTCCCCGTCAATGTATAGTGTTGGTCCACAGCCTAAACATATTAGTTTAACAAAATCCGCATCTAAAGATACGTTATTTTCCCCTGTGCAATTCCAGTCTCACATCTCACAGCACATCGTCATTAACAAATACCGGAAACAGACCGAAAATATTTTTAAAAAATAAAATAATACCTTATTCCGAGTGCTCTTGCTTTTCTCTTTGAAAGTCATCACATAACGGCATTGTAATACACGGTTCGGCTGCATTAAATATTACATATCTGCCGCAGTTCTGTATTTATAGCCCTGATGAGAAGACAAACATGAGGAACTGAAAACGTGACGTGGATCATAAATATATCAGCCATTAAACAACATCTTACATTTCTTTTCACACATTACGTCTCCTTGCAGTATCAACACTAATTCGGCTCACTTTTATATTTGATCCAATTGGTAGATAGGCTGCATTTACACCATAAAGGTGCACACCTGATATAAAGAGACACCTGGTGGTTAAAGCATGTTATTGAATTTCATTATTTGTATTATTAGATATTAATAGAATCCCTATAAAGTATATTCATTACTCGTTATTCTCTACTAATAGTTAATTAAAGACCGTATATAATGACTATTTTGCACATCCCGTTCAAGATTTCAAGATGTTCTAAGGTTTATTGACATATCATATAGGCCTACACAACTGTGGTGTAGTTCTGCACTGAATGAAAAACTTGGGTCGCAGGTTCCTCAATAGTGCATTACAAGAATTCTATCAATATGTGTGCATACCTCCAGCAATGTTAACTATGTTGTATGTATACTATGATGTAACGCAAATGTTCCAACTTGGGATCAATAAAGTATATCTTATCTTAAGCTGATCGATGGCTACTGCCATATTTGCAAAATGTGCCTCTGAACCTTGACAAGTGCATGTTTCAGGCTTATCAATTAATGTAATGTAATGTTATCAATTAACAACAGGAGGGGTCACAAACATAAGTCCAGCTGTTAAATAAAGCTCTTCTGACCTTAGCTGGCATGTGTGTATATATATTAATGCTGCCCATTATGGGCACAAGCAATTTTCACCCATTTATTAATTATATGTTTTAAATGTGAGTGTTTCCTGTCCCCTAAACCTCCACACAGTTTAATACTGGCAACTTCTTATTATGGGAAATACGAACACGTCTTTTAAAACTACAACTCCCAGTAAAGACGTGCCATAGAGAACATGTTGCGAAACAGAATAGCCAGCATGTGTAGTTCTGGGGACAGGGTGGGGGAGGGGGGGGGACGCGGTGGACCCGTTCAAATCCAGTTTTGAACAGTCTGCCGTGGTTCCATCCCATTTCAAGTGCTGTTCGAGGCTCGGTAACCCTCGGAGCACACTCTCCAATCACAGAGCTTGAGGACGATCACGGGGTTTGCCAAACAGAGCACATGGTGTAGTCCAAACGATAGCTGGGGATTCTGGGTAGTGTAGTGTCTTCATTGCCTTTAAGGGCAGTTGACACAAACGAATGCCGTGCTTACATGAGCGTCCATAGAAGCACATGGACATCCCGGAAAGCTGAATATGGACGCTAAGGCCCCCCCCCTTGCGTTGAAAATGGACGCTAAGGCCCCCCCCCTGGCGTTGAAAATGGACGCTAAGGCCCCCCCCCTGGCGTTGAAAATGGACGCTAAGGCCCCCCCCCTTGCGTTGGAAAAAGCCGGCAGGGGACTTGACATAACGTCAACATAGGCCGACCTGGGAGTGAGGATGTGTTGCCGAAGGATAGGCAAATGGACTTCATCTTCAGTGTTTCCCCTAGGTTTACTGCCTTGGCAGGGTGCTGCTCGGATACCCCCCCAATTTTAGAATTTTGATTTTTTTTTATCCTCTGGAGCAGAGAGAGGAGCTGTGGATTATTGTTATTGATATCGTACAGTAACAAAGTATTTGTACATTCAAAAGTAATAAAGTACAGTGTTACACTGTGCTGTATTACTTTTATTCAAACTGTATTCCCTTCTTATCATGTAGCCTACACTTCTTCCTTTCATTGATACATTTAAATCACCTGACTACAGCATATATCATACCTGCTGCAACCCTGTGCTGCTGCTGCTGCTGCTTCTCTCTGTCTCATCCTCTATTGCTGGAGGCAGCTCCACCTCATCTGATCTCTGATATGAAAGCAATCGTGTTATGATCATATTGAGCTATTGGTGTGAGTATAACATTAAACAAGCAGTCTGCTTGTCATACATTGCTGACGATACATTTTAAGTGGCAATTTGTTGAGTCACTGTCACTAAATGCTGGTAGCATCAAGCTAGCAAATCCTGCATTAGCCTCACATCAACAAGTGTGGACAGAACATCCAATTATCCTGAGCTAATTTACTGAATAAACCAACTCACATCTCCTGTCTTTTTTTTTCACCCAACTCATTAGACTATTCTTCTGCTGGCGTTTCATTGTTGTTTTTTGTCAAATTAAATAATGCAGATTTGTTTGACTTTTGTACACTTTGTTATTCTCCTCCTTTCCTCCGCTCTTGTCTCTGATTGTGAGTGTGTGCATTCGTGTGTGGGGGGGAGCCCCGCCCTTCACAAACAGAGCGGAGGAACCTGAACTTTGAATTATCTGCTCCCATCATAATCTTGGCGATCTTGTTCAAATTGTGAATGCAGAATTAAAAATACTATGTAACTGGTTTGCAGTTAATAAATTATCCCTTAATGTGGCCAAAACAAATTACATGTTATTCAATACAAAGTCTGAGAGTAGAAATGACTGCATTATACGGATTTGCAATACAGAGATAGAACAAGTTTATGCATGTACATTTTTAGGACTGCTTGTTGACGAAAAACTCAATTGGAAGCACCATATCAATTATGTACAGACTAAACTGTCAAAAACAATAGGTATTTTGTATCATACTAAGAACATTCTTGAAGAAAAGATACTCTTTATAAAAGTCTACTTCTCCCTTACCTTTACTACTGCTCTGAAATATGGGGAAACACGTACTCAACAAATCTACCAAAAATAATAACATCCCAAAAAAAAGTATTACGAATAGTCTGTGGTGTTGGTAAATATAAACACACAACTCCCATATTTAAAAAAACTCAATCTATTAAAATGTGTTGAGATAGTACAGCTTAAAACAGTACTGATTATGCACAACATTTTCCATAAGAAAATGCCTAATAACATTCAAAAGCAGTTCCAAACCACAGCGTGAACATATGAATGTAAGAAAAGTCACTTGAAAATAAGTGTTCACAATGTTTATATGCAATTATGCATATATTATTATTGTTATTATTATTATTATTATTATTATTATTATTATTATTATTATTATTATTCATTTGCCAAGTACATGTGTACCTATGTATATATTTATATATAGTATTTTAATTTCCGAAAAATATAGTTGAAACTGCTATTGACATGTGCAGAAAATGACCCTATATCTAGTTTTCGTATATATATATATCTATTTATTGTTTTCCTGCCCTAACTTTTATTGAATTTTTTCTCCTGTTTTCTTTATTTCTTTGTACTCCTTCATTTCTATACGTTGACGCAATAATGCCGCTGTATTAGGATGATGCACGGGAGGGCTACTTTCCACAAGCTATGCTTCAGCCCTCCCGCTTCTACTAATTTTGTTCATCTTTGTGTGTATGAATTAAAAAAAAATTGTTTTTCGGAAGAAAAAAAACCAAAAGACTTTCAGCTTGGGGCCCCCTAGTGGCCCTATGCCCCCGCATAGTCCGCCTATAGGAAGAAACGGCCCTGGTGATGGCAAATATGTACTGTCAATATAATCGATTTGTTTTTTTGCTGTGTGTGACAGGTCAAGACAACCCTCATGAATAACTCACTTAAAGTGATATTGTAGCAGGATCCGGCTTCCTATTAGAGGTTTATCTCGAGGTTCTCAAATATTAAATTAGACCAGTTTGTCAATACCTAATCCCAGTCTTGGGAGTGTAGGCATACACTGTAACACAAAACACATTATTGGTAATTATCAAATAAGATATTCAGAACAATAGTTATTAAAACAACAGTGAACATTTAGAATATGATGCTTAATGCTGACATCTGATTTACCACACAACAAAAGATGAGTACATTGGCCGTTTGGAATACCAGTGATAGTGTTTATTAGCAACAGCTATTGATCATTGCTTTCACCAACCTTTGATCATCTCAGCAATCGTTACCTGACTATGGCCCATCACATGTTCAGAATTCACTATCAGCATAATATCTGTTAATATTAAGGATACATTTATGTGCTTGTATACAGTGCTTTAAAGCCTGTAGGAGAGCAAATTAATATGAGTTTATCTCCAGCGGATGCCTAGCATGTGGCAGCTCACAGCCCACAGCTTCAAAGCGGTGCCATCATCCTGTCCGGCCCGGGAGCTCTCTGCACAGGCACAGTCCCTAATGAGAGGAAACACACACACACACACACACACACACACACACACACACACACACACACACACACACACACACACACACACACACACACACACACACACACACACACACACAGTATTACCTTTCAACATGCATTATTCAAGGTTTCAAGGCTTTTATTGTCACGTGAGCATATACTGTAGCTGTAGTGATGACAATGCAAATCTGAGTTCACAGGCTCCGCCTCCAACAGTGCAACACAATAAAACAGATAAAATAGTACGTAGGTAAATCAAATATAATATAATAGAAAGCGTGCAGAATAGTCTACAGTAATTGGAATACTGATATATATGAGTTGCAAACAGATGAATGCTTGTATTTTAGAGCTTTTAAACATTTTTGTAATTTAATCCTCCTCCATTGTGAGATAAAACAAAATCAATGATGCATGATAGCTTCTAGAATCTAGATCCATTCGTGTGTGTCTCATGAATAAAGTGTGCATTCAGTGCCTTATTAGCTGCTGGATAGGCTTTTAGTCTTAACTGTAATGTAGCTGATTAACATGTTTTTGCATCTTTTAATGAAGACTGTGTGTGGTGTGTGCAGTAGTTCTGCAAACTCTCCTGCTGACACACAAATCATAGGCAAGTCCTTTCTATCTCTTCTTCAATTGGGACTAAATGTGTTAAAGGTCCCATGTCATGCTTTTCTGGTTATTACAAAAGTGGAATGTGTAGGCCAACAGTTTGAAAGTTAGAGAAAATTAAAGAGGCAGCCGGTTCACAATTATGTCACGCACGCACACGCACGCACACGCACGCACGCACACACGCACACACACACACACACACACACACACAGAGGTGGTACGGCCTTCAGTGCCTCTGCTAAACCAGCCATCCTGGTCAGCTAAATTGACCAGCCAGTAGATATTAGGCTGGAATGGTTGGCTGGTTTAGAGGGGTGTTGGTCAGGCTGGCTGGCTAGATTGCCAATACCAGTGTTGGCTCCGTTCATTCATCTTTACTGGTTATTACCCGTCCCCTTGTGTATTTTGAATGTGTTTCTGCATGTAGACGGTCTGCAGAGTCACAAACCCTGTAGTGAGTAAACTCTAACACAGAGAAGACCTGTCTGTGCTGCCCCAGAACGCCTCGTTGGAGATTTCTCTTTTTCCATTGTTTTCTTCTTGGGTATAGTGACGTATTTGGGTATAGTGGTTACGTCCGCGGAGCCGTTACGTTAAGTCCTCACCAGGGGCGCTGTAAGGGGGTGAAAAGTTAGGACGATTCTAAGGGCCCGTGACTGACAGGGGCCCCAAAATGTTTAGAACATTAAGAAAAAAAATGTAAGTAACCTATCATCAATCCTCAATAATTAACATTACTAGAACGTTATATTGATAAATTACTCACTAAACTTACGATTCATTTAACTTATATTCTTCCAAAAGTTAATTACCCAAAGCCTCTGTACACCCCCTTCTATTTACATGTAATGGTTTGGTCCTGCCTCCAAACGCGTTGTGGCACCGGCACTTGCAGAGAGTGAAAGCATGTGAGGAGGGATGCTAGTACTTAGCCTACGTACGTGTGTTGTACCATGTCTCAACGAGCAACAAAGTCAGGCTCTAAGAAAAGAAGAGAAAGGAGAGAAAGACAAGAGAGAGGGACTAAAGGGTACAGTGTGTCTCCCAGTTTTTCACAAGAAAAGGTGGGTGTGGTGCATGAGTGGTGGAAATTAGTCTGTTTGCTAATGTTTTTTTGTTTACTAAGCTGACATTAAGTACTGTTAATATCTTTACAGACAATTCAGAGGTCTTTTCATTTCACTGCTCTTTTAGCTGACATTTAAAGGTATGGTAGCTAATTCACTTCAGAAGCACTTTTTGTTGTTACATTACATTACATTGCATTTAGCTGACGCTTTTATCCAAAGCGACTTTTTCAAAGATGGGGTGGGGAACCTCCGGCCCCCGGGCCGTTTACGGACCGATAGACCATTTGGTACGGCCCTCGAGGTAATTTATAAACAAAGTGGCCTGTGCCTGGTGGGGCCCAATGTGATATATTTTCATGGGGCCCAAAATCCCTGGCGGCGCCCCTGGTCCTCACACACAGACACACTCAATCTTTTCTCAGCTGCAGCCCCTCCGATTTCTCCGCCTGAGACGGCGGGACGCGGCGAGGCTGGGAGTTTGTGTGTGAGCACACACACACACTCCCAGCCAGGCTGCAGGTGTGTGTATTTGTTCGGGCTAGGGTTTCGCTTTGTCTCACTGTCTCGCAGACGGCCACTGGGCTCCCAGGGAGGGGGGGGGGTGGAGCTCCAACAAGCCGTTTAGGACAGAGAGTGAATACAGAGATGCTGTATGAGAAACCAATGTGAGTTTGGAAAATTGCACAATGTAAATCTATTCTAGTCGACCTCAACAATGGAATTATGATCAGTAGAAATGGCCATGACATGGACCTTTAAGCACAACTACAATTACCAACACTATGCACTATGAAACATCAGATTCTTTAAATGTGTGTAATGATGCTACCCGACATCGGATGTGACCTCTTAGGAGGCTTGTTGGTTTTGCTGATTTAAATTGATTAACTTAAGTATTGCTGCAGCTGTGTTTTCATTGCAGACTGACTTGTAGTATCCTCCAGTGAGCAGCTGGCTCTCCGGAGTGACGGTGCAGTAGATGCTGGTGTAGGCTCCCTCTGCCGGGGTCTTCATCAGGAAACCGATGGTCTTGGTTATGGCCACAAGAGGGCGCCCCAGGTGCCTCGTTATTTCAGTGCTCACCACGCCAGGGTCCACAGAGTAAGCCATCACACCTAGAGCTGAAGCAAAAGAAGGTTTTTAGATACAGGATTTGTTTAAAATTAGTTGATGCCAATGGCAAACCCACAACACACACCGTGCTATTCAATCACAAAAGTGTTTTGGTCAACCTGAAATGAAGGAAACCCTTACGACAACCCATAAAAAGTCAAACACCAAATGACAAATGTGAAGTATTTAAAGATAAATATCAGAATCTTGGTAAATAAATGCTCGGCAAAATATTTAAAAAAGCCATCCTTCCTTGAAAGCATCTCAGTAGAAATGATTATATTATAAGTGAGACTGAGAAACAAGGTGTTATCTGTGGAGCGATGAAAGCTAGTTTTATTTTTACAAACAAGTTTCTCCATGCTATGTTTTTGGCCCTGGAGCCGTTGTGGTTGAGGCATGAGACTCTCACACTGGAGAAAGATGCAGATCCATTTTGTACGCACAGGGAAGAAGACAGAGAGGCACAGAACAGACATTAAGTCAGACATGTGTATAGTGCTGTCCTCTCTTACAGAAGCACACAGCCTACCCTCAGTCCTTTTGGCCAGCTCGCTGGTGAACAGCACGTTGGCCAGCTTGCTCTGAGCGTAGGCCCTGGCCGGGTGGTAGGCTCTGTCTCCGCTCAGGTCATCAAACTGGATCTTGCCCATGTTGTGAGCTAATGAGGACAGGTTGATGACCCGGGATGGGGCCGAGTGCTTCAGAAGGTCCAGTAACAGGAAGGTCAGGAAGAAATGACCTGAGGAGGGGGATCGTGGGTAGAAGTAGAGAAAGAAGAAGAAATGAGACACAGAGAAGGCAAAACGAAGCAATTGAATATGCAACTTTTAAATAAATACACAAAGGCTTTAGAGACACACAATGAACTTGTTAGTTAGCTCTGGTTAGAATGATAATTGATTATTTCTAAAATGAAAATTAGAGTGGCTACTGTCAGGGACCTATTATACCATTTTTGTTAGATTTGTTTTATCAATGAGAAGCTCCTAGAATGTATCAAACATCCCCAGCATTCACTAAACAAAAGGACATCTCTAAAGAACTCCTACCGAGGTGATTGACTCCAAACTGCATCTCATACCCATCCGCTGTGGTGGCGAACGGGCACATGGCCACGCCTGCATTGTTGATCAGGAAGTGAAGAGTCTTCTCATCTGGATCACACAAGTTACCTGATTACTTTATGAAAAATGTATGCAGTATTCTGGAGTTCACGTGTGTGCATGCCACCTACTGTTGTAGATATTCTCAGCGAACAGGCAGATGGATTTGGTGTCGGCCAGGTCCAGATGCCTGGTCACGACCTTTGCCCCTTTCACCTCCCTCATGATGTCCCGAGCCGCCTGCTCCCCCCTCGCCATGTCTCTGCACGCCAAAATCACCCGCGCACCTGCAGAGATGAACTCCCAGTATCCGTTCCATTAGAAAGTTAGGTTTATTTCATTTGGACCTTGGAGCCACCTCATGTTTGATAATCTTGCATGATATTTTGCACACAGAAAATCTAAATTGCACAGCCAAGATATTACAAACTGCCTATAAATCATCATGGTATTCATTTTATTTTGTTTACTTGCCTCTGCCAGCCAGGTCTTTGGCCGTCTCTTTGCCTATTCCAACGTTGGCCCCCGTCACTATAGCTGTCTTCCCTTCTAGACGCACATCGGAAGACCACTGAGGGATGAAATGAGACCTGAGGAGGGAGGAAATGAAGTAAACAAGATTAGAGAAATATTAAGGGGATCTTAACCTCAAGCATCCGTTTAAATCCAACTTGTACTGTCAATCGAATAAAAAAAGGCTAGTGGAGGGAATAAATGATTGTTTATGTGACATAGCTTACAGTAACTTAATTACAAGGTGCCTGAGGTTTACCATGTGAGGCTAAACAGTGAATGCCAGACACAACAGTCATCATATCAAATTAAGTTAAAGGTGACTTTGCAATTTCCTTCGACATTTCAGCGTCTGTCTAAACTGACCAAAGTCATCTCCAACCATCTTTTACCCAAATCCTGGTAAATACCTTTAATTTGTGAATGTTCTAAATGACCATGTTCATACCTGAGTGCCTGCATGGTAGAAGTTGATGAGGAGAAATGGCAAATCTCCTAAAGAAGTGGGTCCTTGCTTTGAGGGTGTTGTCTCACGACTCCGGTCCGAGATGTGAAAGAGACTTTTAACTTCAGAGTGCGTTGGTGAATCAATACAAATCCTCCTCTGTTAAAAGTCTGTTAATGTAACCAATCGATTGGCAGGATTTCAAATACTGATATACAGTTACGGGTGAGAGGTCACATGGCCCAGGCTATAATTTCATTAAACCAAAGTAACAGAGAACGGTTTGTATATTTAGTGACATTTATAATGCTTACTATTAATACTGTAGAATGACCCTGACGGACCTTCCGATTGGTGTAATGTGTGATCTTTTTTCTGTTCCCCATTCTGCACATAAACACATCTATTGAATGTCTCATTGGTGTGTCAGTGAAATTGCTTTTTAATTCTGTCTGGTGGTTGGGTTTTACCCATTTAAGCTCCTCTTATTTCCTGCATGCAAAATCAGCATCTGTGAAGTAACCAGAAACTGTATTCCCTGAAGAAGAAAAAACACCACTCGGGAAATAAAACTAATCTTTTTTAAGTGTGCAGAAGAGTTCCTGCTGGTGAAATTGAAAACCTCGATCCACAGGTGAGCCGACTGTGATTTCAGCATTTCACCACTGTGGATTTTCTGGTGCTTTCCACAGGACGCTCCAAGCTATCACCTGGGTGTAAGTGAGGCTCTTAGCCTACTTTCTGACTGGGAATGACCATCAGCACTCTTAATCTGATCCTCAGAAAATTAGATCGCTCCACCCATTCTTCAGTTTTTTTGATGTCATCAGCATTTAAAGTTGTGTGTGTGCAAAATGTGGAAAATGTTTTGTATTGTTGTACAAGTATGTTTCAATCGGACCACAAACCACGGGAGTAGGTTTCATTTTAACAAGGTACATGTGGCTCTGGGGGTTTTCTTTAGGGACATTTTGTACAATCAAGCATTTCATTTTTTTGCATCCTCTGGATTTTTTGTGGTCGAATTCAAGCCTATTTTTGCGTCAATAAAGAGTGGAAAGGTCTTTAACGCTTTAAAATAAATAATTTTTTTGACGGTTTTGGGCATAATTGATTCCTTTGTGGTGCGAGGGGGGGATCACATTCACATTTGAGCTTATCAGACTATAATTAGTCAATAAATGACCTGCTTTCAAACATGTGACAAGCTGAGCATGCCTTGTTTACTCCTGACAAACAGTTGCCAGTAGGTGGCGCTGTGTAGCAGCATGCAGAGGTTCAGGACTGCCTGCCTGTCTTCAGTGCAATGAGGGACTGTTTTCTCTCACAGGGAAGGGGGGCTGAAATCATTCTGTGTTGGCCTGGCAGCTAGGTCTCATGTAAACCATGTGAAAGCCAGTCATAACTTCCTGTTTTCACAAACAAGCATACAATAAGCCGAGGCCACACACACACACACACACACACACACACACACACACACACACTTCTGCTGACCCAAACCAGGCCTAAACGAGTGCTGCCGGCCTCTCATGTGGTCTCAGTGTGACGCTGCCTCTCTGACTCCCCTCACAGCTGCTCACCATCCAGCGCCTGATGAAAGGCCGTCTGTCTGTCAGTCAACACGGGACAAAGAGAGGCCGTGCCACATGTGTAATTAGCTTTGCTTTAAGAAGATTACAGATCGTCATGAGGAGACGAACGACGTAATTTGTTAACCCAGAATAGGAAAGTTGACGGAGAGAAACCACAGAATGTAGGATAGCAGCCATCCCTGAAGGGATTAGATGCAAAACATATTTAATTTCAATATTCTTTCAGTCATTCATTGCAAAATGTTTGATTGGTTTGTACATGATTATTTGAAGGCTGCATACATTGGCGAGGTTGTAATTGAACAGTCCCTTGAAACTCCTACAGAGTGCGTTCTGCATGCTGTTCATGGCTCCACGGAAACAAATCATTCACACCTCAAATCAAAGAGGAAGCACAAAGACAATTTCATTCTTGTTTCACAAACCCTTCTTTTGAGATATTTACAGACATTGATCACATATGCATTTGCTGAAATAATACATAAACAATCATCTTTGTGAAATGAATTAAAATATAAAACAGACATTTAACTTTTCTTCATTAAGGCTTGCACATTAAAACATATTGAAACAAAAAGAACCAGTAATAAAATAGCTTATCAAATGCATAGCATTTTTTTTTCTTAGACACACACTGCACTTGTGGTGCAATACGAACAGAATAAAACACATCTCTACATTTGGGATAAACAAGCGTCGTACCAGAACTGGCTGTGTCTTTACTGTTAATTAGCTTTTGCCAAACCCTGCAAAGCAGAAAAGAGAAACATTCACTCAGTGAAAAGCACCTTCTTAATGTAGCATGTAGATTGAATTTCATTGCATACAAATATTGACTTGTATGGGATGATTGTGTGAGTGCATAGACAATTATTTCCACATGGTGGATATTTTGTATGCAAAGGAAACTCTTGAAATCATCCAAATGTCAAATTAGGAGCAAAAGCAGAATTCTACAGACTTCAACCCGGGCGAGACAATGATGGAAGGTGGGAAATAAAAACTCCTTTAAATCAACAGCCAGCTGCAATTTCCATACAACAATAAGAAAACATGACGTTCTTTCAGTCTGAAGTTTCACATCCAACTTCCAATAAAAATTCCCGTCTGGAGGGGAGGGGGTTTCCATTTGAAAAGTCACGAAGCCTTCCAAAGAGAAAAGTACTAAAAGATTGAGTGACTTATGTTTCAAACTGGTCAAATGATAGAATATTACAGTCGAAACTAATTATGTGGGCATACCGATAGCTTCACATCAACATTTTAATTGAAAGCCTTCCTGTCCTTGTTTAAAGCTGGTATGGTGGGCACATTGTGTTTTTTATTCACTAGTTGTTGAAATGTAATTTGGAAGCGAACATATTTAAGGTGCAGAAACCAACAAAACGTGTCATTTTTGAAAGTCTAACTGATTGAGATGATCACTGTACCGAAGAAAGAAACAGCCATTGGTCTCTTTTCACTTTCCCCGCGGCCGCTCCTCCACCACTTCCTGGACTGGCAGTGTCTCTTCCTGCCAGGTGTTCTGGGAAATGGAGTCTCCTTGTGACCTCAGGCTGCTCTGGAAGAACAGAGCCGTCTCATTGGCCTCTTCCTGGACGGGGCTCCCGAAGGAATTGCCCTGCCCGTCGCTGCCCAGAGACGTCTGGCTGACATACACCACGATGACCTCCCCGCTGAAGTTCATCACCTGACCGCTGGAGATGAAGGTGGTGTTGTTGTTCCCAGACACCTGACCTGTAGGGGAAATGTGGGAGGGAGGGAGAAATATTAGAGATTGTGAGAAGTTTTCTTCTTTTTCAGATCAGGAGGTTTTCTTTCTGCCATACACACTTTAAAAGGAAAAGCAGTAGGCTAGTGTATCGACCACATGACCTGGTGTCTTGGTTTCATGAAAAATAAACATTTCCCAATCTCACTGATATAGAAAATGACGACTGTAGTGACATCTTATTGGGAAATGTGTGGAAATATGTATATATATATATGGTACAGTTGTGTAAGACACTGCTTTCCAGTACCCCCCGCTCACACACACAAACGTAGGCAGATAGAGCTTCCCCTATTCACGTTGTCTGTCAAGAAGGGACTCCATCTTGGCTAACCTTAGATGACAAATGGACAGTGGGTGTAATGACCATGCAGGATGACCACAGCTACTTAGACCGCCATATCACATTCTTTCGGCCTTATTCGAGTCCAGCACTTTTTAGCGTGAGAAACCCAAGACCTCTGAAAACAAGTCATTTGTCAAGGTTTCTGGTTTTACAGACAAGGCTGAATAAATTCAAAAATGTGCTGTTCAACTCTGTCCAACCCTTATTTCTGTCCAAAACTGTGGCGGATTTCTCCAGAAATAACTTTCCATGATTTATCTCCACTTTAAACCTACAATGTGATACTTGCCACACAATTATTGTACCCACTTGATATTCTGATTCTGTGCAAAAACGGATTCCAGCCAAACCAGGTGAATTAGGAAATACATGTCTGTATTGTTTTGTAAGCCATCTTTCATCATCTTAAGCCTCTGGTTCCGATTTGATCAGCCTCCTGTCTGAGTTTACAAGCCGACCCTCTGTGACTCACACCTCGTGCTTCGTGCACACACACTTACAAACAATCACAGGCACAGTTAATGTAAGCAAACAGCCTTTGGTAGACACACCATAAAGCACATATGGGCCTTTAAAGTTGCAAAGACAGACATAAACAAACACACACTCGGAAAGTGTGTCTGTCTCCGTGTTCCCAATCTGACAGCCTTTACTGAAATACCAGTCTGAGAGATCTAGCTTGAAGATATGTTTCACCACAACTTGGAAAACGAAGCTCTAAAGAATCTGCTTGGGTTCTTCTGTGTATGCTTTCTTAATAGCAAGCTGATTTTTCTGGATGCCCAGCAAATGTAACAATACAGTCTACAAAGGACTTGAGTTGAACCCCCCTCTTGTTCAATCTTAACCACAATTGTGTACAGTTCTTCCCAACATCTCGACCATTTTGCATGGACAACTGCCAGTGCTCAACTGGATGCTAAATGCTCAACCAGTAAAATATATATCTGGGTCATTACTACTACTGAGGTGTCCTTCAACAATGACCCCTACACATGCAAGACAAATAGGAATAGTCCGGTAAAAGTCCATTTAATAACAGGTATTACTGCATGATGGGAAATGGTGTTGATGTCAGGCCAGCTGGAGTGTAATTAAAGGATCTTGTCATCAGTGAGAGTAAAAAAACTCTTCAAATGTTTGTGTGTGTTTTGTTGAGTGGGCAGGGTTATAAAAGTATTACTCAAGCTTCGCACATCTTGCTTCAATTAAAGCTGCGGTCACTTTGCGCAACCCAATGGAACTCTGGGTAAACAGGAGCTTTGTAGATGGCATAGTGCACGCACACGCGCACATGCACGCGCACACACGCACACACACACACACGCACGCACGCACGCACGCACACACACACACACACACACACAGCAGTTCTGGTGGTTCACTAGCTCATCAAACACTCACATATCTAAGTCCTGCTTCTTGTGTGGTCCCCCAAAAGTTGAGGTCCGACTGTCAAAACTGGCTTTAATAAAACATATTTCTTGGAAACAATCACATAAACGTCTCGTCTCATGAAACCAATCCTCTGTTATAAGTTGCGTTCAGCTTGGTCACCTAATAATACCCGATCAGTTCTGATAATACTGCTTTTGTACTAACCATAACCCCTCAGTGTTTGAGCCACAATCCGTTTCCCGGAGATGTTTCTCCTTGGCAGTGTCTAAAGGTTTCTGTGAGAACAATACAAGCTCAACAATGGGGCTGTAAAACTTTCCATTTAAACCAACATGAAATTCACTTTGTTGTCGTTGGTCAGTCGTCCCACCCTCTCTGCGGACAGAGAGCGCTGCTATGAAGTCAATTAAATCCTGAATGGGTATGATCCTGTGGCAAGACCGTGGTGAGTGCCTGCATCAACAAGACCAACATTGCTTGAATAATGGGGTGGTCGTAGGAGGAAATAGCCCAGGATATATGGAGCTCCTTAGGGTCTGTGTCCCCCAAAAAGAGGCTAACAATAGTTTGTTTGACTTTTAGGGGATAAACACACAGTTGTATAACAGCCCATTGGCGCCATGGGTAAAAAGGAGGGAGGTTCCATGAAAAAGGAAAAAAACTAAAACATTAAATGTTGGTGATGATCAAAGTGAAAATAATGACTGATGACTTCATCTCTATTATGAAACTGACTTTCAAAGTCAAGCTTCTTCAATAATAAAGTCAGACTATCTTTTGAATGTAGAAAAGAAAGTACACCAATAATGTGACTTTTTGACTACAATACAATATTAAGTTCAAGCATGCTTTATTAAAATAGCAATAGATAGCAAGACTAGTATTATTTAAGGTTAAAGAGTGATCATTATTTTATTATACATTATAGATAATTATCTCGTAGTGTTTCACCTTTAGTATTTTTATTTTCGTAGTCCCTATTAGTTTTTCAGTTTCTGTCAGAAAAGGGTTTCTGTCGAGGCCTTTCTGATGCAGGAGGAGACTAACCTCTTTGAGCTTTACATTCACACCCACCTGAGGTAGGAGTTGGGTCAGCCAGCTGACTGTGGAGGCTCTCAGGTGAGCACTGCAGCTCCGACCCCCCCGAGGAGAGCTCGTTTCCCCTGCTGACCCCCCATTGCTCCGGGCTGGAGGTCTCAGGGTCCAGGTAGAGATCTCCAACAGAGGAGGAAGTCAGCAATGGGCTGACCGAAGTGTCTGTTAAACTGGAGTCTGTACTTTTCAGTCTGTATAAGTCCTCCTGTTTGACCAGCAATCTGTCAGTGAGGTGAGGTTTGAACTCTGGCCTCACCTGAGCCTGAGACAACGGCAGGCAGAGCTCAGGTGTGGAGGGAGAGACATCAGAGGAGGTGCGGAGGGGTGGAGGAGAAAGAGAGACAAGAGATGCAACACCACTCTTCTCCTCTCTCCCGATCTCCCAGTCTCCGTCCAGCCCTCCACAGGAGCAGGTTCCTGGGGTCCCGGGGTTCACCGCCTGACTGCAGTCCTCGTTCTCGCCGACTTCCAATGGCTCGCTGACGGGAATGACACACACACACAAGCCCGCCAGGAGAGGAGACGCAACCACGATCCCCTCATCTTCTGACACCTCCTCGGGCTCTCCAGACCCTTTGCTCTGGTCCTCCATCACCGTCTTCTCCTCGGTCCCTTTTCCCTCCGTCATTTCCCCCGTGAAGGGCAGGGAGACCTTGACCTCGGGGACAGAGGTGGGGAAGGTGCACTGGAGTTCATTGGCGGGGCTGTGGGGCGCTTGGCAGACGAGTTTAGTCATCTCACATGGAGTAGATTTGTGGCCTCCTCCTGCTACACTGTGGTAAAGAGGGGCCAAGGTCTCCTAGAACAACAGAAACAAACAAAGGTAAACAACTGCTTTTCTGTGCATGAACAGTGAAAACATGTGTGATTCTCCAAACCCTACACCATTAAGGAATAGACACAATATATGTCTTTGATCCGAATTGTCTCATTTGATCATATATTTCTTTCGAAATCTAATAATTAGGTGGGATGACTTTCAAAAACTGCCAATTTCCATAGTCTTTAAACTGAAATCCAACTTTACCTGTTGAATCCTAGTCCTCTTCAGATTCTGGACACATGATCGCAGGTTTACTAGAAAGAAAAAGAAACAGCATAACGTAAATTAAAATGAACTGAATAGAATAAAACATGTTCAGAGAAGAACTGTATAATGAATGGCTGTGACGTACCTGAGAGTAACTTCAGTTTGTCCTTGTAGCAGAAGAGAAGCAGGACGAGGAGACACAGCACCGTGATGACTGACAGAACAGAAACGATAACCCAGGAGGGGGCTGCACCGGCAAAAAGAGGAGGGCAGAGCTTGTCTTTATACTATACATTTACTGTCAATCATACAGAAGACCTGAGAAAAGAAATCGATTTTCAAAGTCTGATTTCAAAAGATTTGCAGATAATTGTAGAATTGTTTCATCAACGAATGAAACCGCTTTCCTCCAGTTATGAACTTGACAGTAGTGCTACTTAACCCGCTAACACACAGTATAATGTACCTTACATTAAGTGGGAATGGAGAGATTAAAACTCACCTGAAAGAAAATATAACTGCTTTTAATTTTAGAATATGGGGTAGTGGTGCAGTTCAGCCTCTTGTGGCCAACATAAGTATTACAACAAGAATCACAACACAATGACCACGACAATGAAGGAGCTTAGACATATTTCATCATTTGCCCCTCTGGCTTCAGTAAATTAAGCAAAAACAAATACAATAAACAAGACATGTGTTCTGCTTGTAATTGTCTCTGCATGTTGACAGTCAGCAGTGAATGTGTCCATGTCTTACCAGAGACAGGGTGTCCACACACTGCATCTGCCTGGGCGCTGCCGGGCTGCATCTCACTCCTGCCCTCCGCATTACAACTGGAAGAGAAATCACAAAAAGAGAGTTACACCTTGACATACACTTGTTCTATTCTATTCCCTCTACATGTTACACGCCAACCTGCCAGCCTTTACGGTAGTGTCTGCAATGACGTAGGAGAGAAAGAGAAACAGATGGAGAGAATAACAACATCTTCTCTCTATCCTTCGTCATCGTCATCATTAAGAATCCGGCTGGCAGTGGAGGCTGGTGGTTGGTCAGGGGTTTCAGGGGAAGTGGTGTGAGTGTTACTCATAACAGCTGGCTGCTGGTGAGGCGGAAAACAGCCACCTAATTGCATTCTCCCTTCACAGCCCTAAAGTATGTGAGGCTAAAAGGTGCCCAGCACCTCAAGGAAGTCCTTCAAGACGGTTGCAAAGCTGTCATCAAGGCAACATGTGGGGCAGATTTGAAGAATCTAAAATATATCAGATTCTGGATTTTTTACGACCTTTTTTGTTTACTAGATAATTCCATATGTGTTCTTTTATCGTTTTGATGTATTCAGTATCGATCTACAATGTAGAAAATAATTCAAATAAATAAAAACCTTGAATGGGAAGGTGTGTCCAAACTGTTGACTGGTACTGTATACACTTACCTAGTCCATTGTTTGCATTGTTCGGCTCTGTTGTCAGCAGAGAAGAAGCCTTTCTGACACGGAACACACGTCTTCCTCTCATCAGAAGACTCTGGAAATAATGGCAGACGTTTCAGTAAATCGCTAAGTGACATCGCTGTAATTGTTTGAGGTGTGTGTTGTGTCCGTGTGTCTCACCGAGGTCCACCTCCAGTCCATACCCAGCGCCACAGGTGGGTATCTTCTCGCAGAACTCACAGTTGATGGGACTGCACTGGAGGCTGGAGCGGCAGCTGCACGGCTCTTCCGCCATCGAGTTCTCAAGCCGCTTCTTGAAACCCTTATCTGGTGTTCAAAAGAAGAGCGTATTTTAGTACAAAGATATGTCTAAATCGTTCATCTTAACTTTGGTTAAGACCTAAGGAAAGGTGTTGCAATAGCATCTTAGTAACGATGCATTGTTGTACTGGTCACATAGTATTTATATTACAGTTTGCACAATCATCATCAGTTTGGTCTCTACAGTGATCCGTCTTTTTAGTTTATTCCAGGATAAATACACACAACTCCCTCCCAAAAAACAACAGAAGCCCCCGGACAAAAAACAATTAAATAAAAAAGAATATGTTTGACAAAAATAATCAAATCTCAAATCTTTGAGACTGCAGGTACTGACGTTCGTCGCAGAACTTCTGCTGAAGACAGTGGTTCTCATCGGTCCATCCGGGCTGGTATTCACCGCTGTTACATGTTCTACATATAGTGCTGTCGGAATCAGTGCAGTCGGAAAACACGTGGAAGCCTAAAAGAAGTGAGCAAGAGAGAGACAGAGGGAAGAAGAAAAGGGATGGAGTTAACAAACCGTACATAACCACGATGGAAGGAGGAAACCTAGTCCTTTTTTTAAATAACTTGGTACATCTAGTGCAGAGGTGTCAAACTCAATGTCAACGCGGGCCACATTCGCATTATGGTTGCACTCAAAGGGCCGGTTGTAACTTTAAGACTATATAAAAATACATATATAAATATTTAACATATTGAAAATAATGTATTATATTACATTATTGCTCTGCATTGGATTATTATCGGATAGGGTAATACCTTCATAATTAACTACGTGTGAAAGCAGAAGTCTAGGGCAAATAATTGCAAGTCTCTTCAGTGAGAATGTCACAAAATGATTTTAAAAGAAAAGCCACATTCTGGAAAAAAAGTCAAAATCAAAAAGTGACATTTTGAAAAAGAAAAGTCAAATTCTGAGAGAAAAGTCAAATTTGAGATGCATTGTGGGACATGTAGTTTATGGGCAACGTGCCTCTGTAAAGTAGCATGTAACCGTATAATAAAATCATATTTTTTGCACGCTCTTGTGGGGCCACATAAAATGAAGTCGCGGGCCGGATTTGGCCCCCGGGCCTTGAGTTTGACACCCCTGATCTAGTGGGTCAAAAGTCAACATAAATTGAGAGTGTGTGTGTGTGTGTGTGTGTGTGTGTCAAAACATGTGCACGTCTGAGATATTTTAAGCCAATATGTTCCGTTTTTAAACATCCTTCCTCTTTTGATCCAGGACCTTTGTGAATGGAAATCTATTTTTATTTCATGCTTCATCCATTGAGTAAACACTTTGTGCAATGTACGACCCTTTCTTCCTCATTTTGACAATACATTACATTTATATAGCGCTTTTCCTGGTGCTCAAAGCGCTGATCCATGCGTGCGTGCGTGCGTGCGTGCGTGCGTGCGTGCGTGCGTCATTACCTGGTTGACACTTCTTGCAGCATCTGGAGGAGCCTTTTAAATAATATCTTTCATCTTCACACTGGTTGATAGATTTTGAGGCCCCATTCTAAAAAAATATCAAGACATAGAGTTAGTTTTGTTATCATGTAAAGAACACAAACAAACATTCATGTCCCTTTAAGACACCATTCCTCTTCAGTTCATCTTTCAAATCCACACTTGATATTTTGAGATGGCGGTGAGTAATGAGAGGAAGAGGATGGTTAAAACATTTCCAAGATGTGCCCAGGAATTCTTTCCACCCTCTCAGAAGCACCTGACCACAGCATGCGCACCCTCCAACCCATCAGCCCTGACTCCAGAAAGGCGACACAAGAAGAACCAAATGCATCGACTCAAGTTGGCTCGAATGAATAAACCCTTGGCTGCATCCCAACTATCAATCAACGTGTTTTTGGCACGCTTGGTAAGATTACCCACATGAAATAAGTGTTGAGAATATAAACAAAACGTCAGGCAGCTGCTAATGGTGAGTTCATTTTATTTTAAGTTGTTATAATGCTAAATATCGTGCTATAATTCAACAGTAAGATACAGCATGGAGTCTTTGCTGCATTGGAGATTAAAGTTAACAGTTAAACAGGAACAGGCTCAAATCAAGTTTTATTTATACAGTATAGCACATTTATAAACGGTTTTTGGTCGAGCCAAAGTGCTGTACGTATAATAAAAATAGCCTACAGTAGAGACACTTTACAGCAAATACAACAGCACAGATTGTTCAGAATATCAGTATGAGAAAAACGACACCCGCTGTCCTTAGACCCTCTGTCCTTAGACCCTCTGTCCTTAGACCCTCTGCCCTTAGACCCTCACATCGTACAAGGACACACTTGCAGAGAAAAGGGAACATGGGAGAAACCTCAGGGAGAGCAACAGAGGAAGGATCCACACACACACACACACACACACACACACACACACACACACACACACACACACACACACACACACACACACACACACACACACACCACACACACACACACACACACACACACACACACACACACACACACACACACACACACACACACACACACACACACACACACTATACCACACTGCTGAATTACAGAATCTGGCTGTTATGACAGAAGCGATGCCAAAGCCACAGTGTCTTTATATAAATGTAGAAAAACACGACCTATAGGCCTGACTGCATCCTCTGACATCGGGCTAACCTCAGCTTTCGCTCAATCAGCAATCCTGAGATTTTTTTCCCATGAAATTAAACATTAATTCAGTTATTTATACTAATTAATACTGTGAAGAAAATACTACCGCAGACGTGTAGATGAGTGAATGTGAAGAATCCTCCTGCTCTCTCAAAAGGTAAAGTTTACTATTGGTATGTATGTACTGTTTATTTTCAATGTTTTACTTATGTGAAAAGGCTTGTTTGCATGATACTGTACCATTTATTTTTATTATCAATACAGAATATCTAATCTGACGTGATTTGTTCTAATCTCGTTTAAATGTCTAAATCTTCACCTGCCTTAAACTTCAAACATTCCTTTATCTCTGAATGTCAGCCTTCCTCAAATATTCACATGTTTTTTTTAATAGAAAATGAATGTGACCTAACTCTAAATGTCTTTCCCTTGTTATTTACACCACACACCTACATGTTGAACCCCGTGTATTCTCAATGTCTGTTGGTCAGGCCGCAGGCAGCACAACACGAACACTGGTGAATGTTTAATTACCTCCACTGAGCCTCTCGCACATAAAGAGTTTTTAGAATCAGGCGGAGGGATACAGTAATGATGCAGCGCTCAGAGATTGGACCGCAGCCCTAATGAGGAACATGTGCTGCAGCAGACACAAGTGACACGAGGAGGGAAGGTTCCCATGGAGAGAGGCTCATGTCGGTGCAGGAGGATAGGTGGATTAGATAGAAAGGCAGAGATGTGGAGACACAAGTGGTGGTCAGTCCGTTCAACTGGGCCAGAGTGCACAGGAAGCCAAAGGAATGCTGGGAATTGTATTTCTGTGACCGCCACATCTAAACATTTGGTCCCAGTTATGCGTTTCAACTCACTAAATATATATATGTACGAGGAAAAGAGCTGATCCACCCTATATGATTGTAGGTTATCATGACGGTCAAGATAGAACTTCCAACCTCAAAGCTAACTTTATCTGCCATATGGATTCAAATGTGCACACCCGTTTAAATGTGAGTCTAACAGAGAAAGACAAGAGGAGGGAAATTGGATGGATATTAAATGGAAAAAAGCTATCTGTTGCTTCCCTGATTCTTAGTAAAGCCCTTTTTAAAAACTCCTTTCCTAGCTGTGCTGCTGATGTCCTGATTATCCCTCAGCAGTGTTGTGATCCCCTCACACATTCCTTTGCTGTCAAAGCTCCAGAGAATTTGCATAACGGTTGTTGGCCCGGAGCCAAGAGAAGCACAGCGTGACTTTACATCACCTTTTTCCACGATAAGGTGCTCTAAAAGCTTCATACAGAGCTTTGAACAACGTTTGGACATGTGAATCATTCTTTAAAAGGCATTTCAACAATCCCTTTGAAATGCCACCTGCAGTAATTTATGATATTTTACAATCTCCCAAAACTTTAACAATACTGGTTGAGGATTTTGAGAAGGTGGGAATTATTTCACTCTGCATTGCCTTATCTTAAAAACGGTTCGTGATGTTCAGACTACTGAAGCGTTCGGTTAGATGTCAGAGATAATAGTAAAACAACAAATCCATTCCAGTTTCTCAAAGCCAGAGTTAACGTTCTAAATGTGTGGTTTTGTCAGTGAAAAACCCAAAGATATCCACTTTCTAAGATTTTAAGATAAAAAACATATCTGAGGGGCAAAAAACACAATTTTTTGCACGACAAATTATTTAATATTTATAGAAAGATTGGCTTATCACAAAAGAAAAAGTGGGAAATCACCAGAGACATGGACACTTCTAATTCCTCCTCCTGCCTCTTTTTTCAAACACCACAGTATGCTTTATGTATGCATTGAATCTGTAAAGTTAAATCAAGTTTGGATCTGAAGGCCTGATATTGCTGAAGCCGAGGTAGACTGATCACTGATGTAGAGTAATGTGATGGAGCTATGAGGTTAGCTCCCATCATTAAGAGAATAATTAACATGCAGACGTGTTGCTGTTGGATGACTGAATCTGAGAAAGAGGGTCAGAGTGGCGAAACAAGCCAGCTAATAAAAAGCACAGGAGCCATGTCCGCAGGCGAGTACATTAATCCACCATTATGTGTTGACTTTTTAAGATCTCGACATCTTGAAGTAATTGTATGTTGCTCAATGTCACACAGACCGTTAGAAATGCACTTGGAAAGAAAAGGATGGAGTGGTTGAAAACCAAGAATATGAAGGGGAATTCTTTGGGGATACTGTGAGTCAGTAATGGCAGGAACAAACCAAAGCCAAGGTTTTGCAGTGTCACCTTAAAACGTAGATGACAGATACGTCTCAGTCCTTTTCGGCACTGACTATTTTTCCTGGCATTGCCGATACCTAACAAAATGAGACTAGCATTTGACCGTGAAAAACCTCCTTTTTCTGTGCCATATTACCTCTTTAGATCTCAGCATGGATAATATGCAATGCCCTCCCTGGGTATTATCTATTGCACAACTTTTTAGTGAAGCAGAGAAGGGAAAAAAAGGAAGAAAGAGAGTCTGTTCCAGTCAAAGTTATAACGATGCTTGCTTACGGTAACATAGGCAAACAGCCGTGCTCACTGGTGCCCAGCAGTCCCACCACTGCAACCACATCTCATAAACTGCTCCACCTGGACGGAGTTAGCTCCTCGGACTAAACAACATGGACAACAACATGCCCTGCTGGGACATTCACTTTCCTCTCATTTAAACTGTGGATCAGCTGAGACTTTTTGTAGCTCTCATAATACTAAGATATTGTCATAAAAGAAAATGATCACCAAAAAAAAATAATCATACTTTGGATCAAGTAAGTGCCTCGAGCCTTGCAATGGTATTTGCCAATAACCGTGAAATAGTTGCTGTAATCAGGGGATCTAGGGGAATACAAACCTAGGATACTTGTATCTTTATTTGTAGTGACTTCTTTTCTGGATCTCTGTAGGACCCTTGTTGGCCTCTGCTTCTCACTTTGGAAGAGCTATTAGGGCTCCTGGTGAGCCATTTGGCCCGTGCCAGTCCCCTCAGGACGCGGGAGAGAATGCTTGGTAAAGGGATAACAGCATCCAATTGTCAGCGGTGTTTTTGTGGTCAGAACAGGGGAGTAGGACTCCACCAAAACAAAACCGTTTCCAGTCAGTGTCCGTGCGTAAAAGCCAACCCCCATTCCACTCTTTCTTCCAGTTCATACCAATCATCTGATGTGATGACATATTATGGTTTACTCTAACATATCCTATTTTCCATCCATTCGCGAAAATAAACATTATGATGACCAGTTTTAAACTTGACCGCTCCAAAAAGTATGAATAGGAGAACAAAAGTTGCAGCAAAGTAATGATCAACGTGTGACTATTAAATGCAGTTCAAGGTTCTCTATTTAGTCATAAAGATAAAGTTATCTGAAAAATAACTTCTTTGTATTAGCAAAGTGTGTTATTACCTGTGCGTAAAAGGTGACCAGGACACATGTTATCCAGCCTCGGAGTATCAATAAGTTAAATCTCATCTCTGCAGGTTAGTGAAGACAACTTCTGACGGCAACTTGTTCTTTCGCAGGCAAAATGACGACTCGTAACACGACGATCCGATTCTCGTTCAGGATCCCTCGCAGTAAATCACTTGGTGTGCGTTAATGTGGCGGGGTCTCCACGCCGTCTCACAGGGCATTCTTGCGCCTTCATTCCCTTCTAGGCAGCTGCAGTTCCCACCTTACTTCTCCTCTCATCTTCCTTCTGCTTTCACCCACGCTTTGTGGAGTGAGCTGCAAGCAACAGCTTGTAAAAACTGACTGAGGGAACTCCTCCCACGATGTCATATGTGAAGAAAAAAATAAAAGGATTACACCCCCCCCCCTCTTTTCCCTCCTGGCCCTAAGCACGGATCTCTTCCTCTGAATGAATGAGTGTGTTTGTGACAGTTAGAGTTAATTGTTTTCAGTGATGTAAGAGCATCATGGAACCTGTATACACCTAATGTTCAAACAACCTATGCTGATTTGACTGACCTCTGATTTGTGCAGAGGTGGGAGAAGTACTCAAGTACAAGTAGAAATACCAGAGTGTAGGAATACTATGTTACAAGAAAAAGTCCTGTCATCAAAATGTTACTCAAGTAAAAGTACAACAGTATAGGCATCTAAATATACTTAAAGTACCAAAGTGCTCATTTTGCAGATTGGTCCAGTTCAGAATAATATATCAGATGTTTTCTTTATAATTATTGATGCATAAACATGTGAACAAAGCTGGTAAAAGTGCAGCTAGTTTTAATTATAAAGTAGCAAAATATAGAAATACTCAAGTAAAGTCTCTCAAAATTGTACTTAAGTAGTCATTGAGTAAATGTACTTAGTACTCTCCACCACTGGACTTGCGGCACTTTCCATATGCTTTGCTCAACAATGTACCTAATGACCTCACTTCATCGACTAATTCCAATGACACGAACTGGGGGAAAGCATGTAGTCATTTTCATTGATCTCACATCGTGTGCCATTCGTCACAGGAGGCAGTAGCATCAGCAGTTCCTGGAGTGTCTGTCCTGCAATGGAACAACCCTGATCATTTTTAAAGAAGCTATTATTTAAAAGCTTTCTGCCTCCAGCTGTTTTTTTTTGCTCCCAGGGAAGATGAAAAAACACACAGAATTTGCATGGGAGATTAGACCAAGCCCACCTTGGCAAGGCAATAGAGGGAAGGTTATGGCAGAGTGGAGGATACATGTTCTTTTCAAAGTGACAGTTATGCAAATACCTTGAATGTGGGAAAGGGTTGGTCAGCACGTTAGGAGAAAAGAGGTAAACAAGCTATAAAACAGATGCAAGACATCTTCATTACTTGAAAAGAGTTATAGAAGTGGACCTAAAAAAGAAAAGAGAGAAGAAGAACTTTGAAAAAAGGAAATATTAAGAGGGTTTTAGGCTGAACCACTGGAGGGAAGGGGCTTCATCCTCCCCCTCTTCCTGTAAAAACATGCTGAGAGAAGCTGTTTCGTGGTGGAGCCTCTGCAGCTCGCACAGTAGCAATTAAGAACCAGGCATCCAAAGTCAGGCCCTACCAACACAACCCAACAGAAAACACAGAGAAGTCACTGTTAGGCTTCAAACGGGTCATAATGCAGCTTGTTTTATGTATACAAAAACGTGTGCATGCTGCTTTATAAGCATCACACCTCAAATGACCTGAGTCAGTATGGGTTGTGTTGCTAAGCATCACTTACAAGTCAAAGTTCACGAAGGAGGCCTGCTCCAGACGGCTCATATACACAAAAATGCACAAAAACACACGCCATGGTTTCCATTGAAGTAACAAACACTCGTTGCAGAGAAGAAAGCAGCCGCAGCCTGTTTTGGTGCCATGATTTTGGGAGGAAGCTTCAAGAGGTTCAGCATGGGCTCCCTGAAAAGCACAAAAGGCAGAACAACATGCTTATTGCCCTCACACACAGAACTGAACGGAATACAACGTTATGCTCAGCCACCGTGTTCTGGTGGGTGTTGGGCTGGATGTGTTGCTTTGGAAACAGATGTGATCCATGAATCACCAATGTGAGTAAGAGGTGCCTCCCGACGCCATTTCTGCAGCGCCAAAAATGCCATGAGAAATGTCCTGAAAACACACACACTGCATATTGAGAAAAACACGCTCACACCCAGATGTGCAAACACATATTTGAATGGCGAAAGAAGCCATGCAAGGGTCTTGGCAGAAAAGTTGTTTTGACACACAAAGAACAAAACCATTCACTAGGAATGCAAATCGCATATCAGGCATCTGTCTGACACACATATCTACAGATAGGAACACACAGGCACACCCACACCCACGCATATATATAGACACACACTGCTGCCACGCCCTCCCGTTCCACCTGGCCGTGAATCAATTATTTGTCCACCTGCCATGTTATCAGTGATCAGGGTTGAATATTAGCCTGAATATGCAAATCATGTCTTTATCAAGAAGTGTTCGTTCACTCTCGTTTTGTTCAACCACTACATAAGTGCAGCTCTTAAAGATTGACTGTGCTTTGATAGCTCCGTTTAATTCCTTCGGGGTGAAACAATAGTCCTCTTTTAAGGCCATAGTTAACCTCATTGTTTAAAGTACAGATAGCATGGATAGAAAGTGCAATCTTGCCGGCAGATCTGGGCTTTTACTTCTGTTCTCATATCTGTAGTAAGTTGTTGGGAATGTCCCCTTAAGATGGACTTTGGTTTGTTGTACTAAGCAGACAATAGAGCACATCAAAGGGGTGGCTGAGAGGGGCCAGGACAGACGGAGTGCGTGTTTGTCTGTGGAGTGACTTCTTTTACAGCCTTCAACACCTGCCGACACTTTGAGCCGTAATCAGAACCTGAAAACAGTGTGCAGACATTCAATGAGGCCTCCAGAAGTATATTTAAGTACACAACTCATGTCCATCTTTTATTAAACCATGACACCGATTTCAAATATACATAATGAGTACCACACTCTTTAGTTCAGTGTATGATACAGTTATTTACCGTTTCTCATAGAGCATATTGAAAAATAACAACAAAAAATAGAACCAAATACCCACTTCAGAAAAAAAAATACAATTATCAGAGACACTGCAACACAGACGAGATGCAACGGACTGAGGGAACAACAAGGTCAGTGTTCTCTTAACTTCACATTGCCAAAACGGATCAAATCAATCCAACAACAGTAGTGATAATGTTCATTATAAGACTCTGAATTAAAACAAATATATATATAGTGTATATAATCAAGAACAAGTGAAGTGCAAATTTCTTTGGAAGTTGGAATAAGGTTTTTTTCATTAAGACATAAATAAGTTATAAAACAGAACCTGTCTAAACAAAAAAACAGTCAGACTGATGAAATAAAGGCAAGACATAAGATTTATAGCTTCAAGTATGCAATACTTCAGAGTAGTACAGATACACTGTACAAGGCAGAGCCGTTTTGTTGTCAATTAGAATCATTATTCTACAACAAATGCAAGTCAGTGCATCTATCGCACAACTGCCGTTTGAAATTCTAGATTAAATCCAGCAGGCGGTGCTCAGTTTCTCAGAGATGAGTGAAGCTCTTCTGATACAGGAAGTACTGCACTGAAATCAACTTAAATGCATACTTTCAAGTCCAGAAACGTCCAGGAAACCTTCACTTTGGGGGTGCATCCCAATCCCTACACTGTTCTTCAGTCCATCTCCTCTTTCTGAAATGACAATGTTGACAGCACTAATTCATAAAAGCAAATCCCTCGTCCTGGACGATGCCATCGCCATGATTAAGTAGAAGAATATGAGCAGAGGGAAAAAACGTTCACTGCAAAAAAACATTGATTTTCAGCTTTAAGTATTTCTGCACTGATTTTAAACCAACTCAACTTTCAGCAAACCTTCATTTCTTGATTGAAAAAACAATATATGTCTACTTTAAGCTGAACCAATGCTTTTTCCAGTAGAATGAAAAGCTCCCGAAGCCAGCAGGGGGTCGTCAGTGTGGAGATCACTTCTTCCTCTGGAAGACGTTGGCCAGCATGGCTCCAGACGTGGTCAGCTGACCCATCTTGCTCAGGAACTTGGTCTTGGCATCCTCGCCCACCAAACTGGAGGCAATGGACATGGAGCTGTGAGATAAAAAACATGGTGTAAAGGATCTGATGAAGCAAGGTTATCTGGACTGGAAAACAGAAATAAAAGCATAACAAACAACAAGACAATCCTCCTATCTGTTGACGAGCTTCAGTCGGCCTTTACTCTACTTCTTTAGAGGGAAAAGCTGTTTGCTAATACGGCCCCTCCTGATTTTTACAGTCTAACGGCTCCACAAGTTCCTCTTTTTAGTTAGCTGGTATTGACAGCGATGCAGTGGAACGGCTCAATAACAAGCATTGCTCAACAATCAGAGGTTACAGGAGTTGACAGATTAGCACCATCACTTAGACAAAGGACAAAACCGTTTGTCTGGATCATATTTTGTGGCCTTAACTTTCCTGTGTGTATCACTTATCTGTTTGAATAATCTTGGCAATTTATTTTTGAAGAAAGGACCATGAACAAGTGAAATGCATTTTTAACATATAAACTGAATTTATTTGATTAAAATGTATGATATCTTGAACATTTTCTACTATTTTTAATTCTTTTTAACAAACTATACTATGACTTTTTTCTACAAATATACATTTTTTGTATGCATGAAGGTGTTCAACATGAATTTATGGAGTTGATAACATTATGGACATACTATACTGTGATTTAGTTTCCATTGTGCATGTAAAGACGCTACAAAGAATTACACCTCTGCTATGCGAGTGCTTTGGAATATTTCATCCCAGGGTGAAAGCAACGATCGCATCGGGGCAAATAAGGTCCACAGTCCTCAAAAGATCCAGATCATTTATTGTATTAAACGTCAAAGACAGAGTTGTCTGACCAAAAGGAAAGAGAACGCAATTTTCTCGGCACAAACACAGAGAATTTAACCTCAGAGTTTAACCGAGGGTTTTTGGGGGAAACGAACCCAAAACACAGAGAGCGTGCACCGGGAGAAGCAGACACATAGCCACTTCTGACATCCATATAGGAACGCTTTTTAATGAGCCCGAACACATGTTAACAAGATGTTTTAAAGGACACCCACGGTATGGCTGGGGTCCAAACAACATTTTCTGCTCTCTCTGTGAAGATACCGCATAATGAGTGTGGTCCAACACTCTCACATGTTCTCCTCTCCCCCGGGTATTAACCCACACAGAATGGGCCCAGTCCCAACACTGTTAGGTGACCCCTCTCCTCACAGTAGGAATACTTCTCACTTTTCCTCATTGTTCCTAACTGCCACTTAAAGTCATCACTTGTAGCGGTCACTGAAACACAGCATTGAAACCGTGCTTAAGAAGATGTGATGGTGTGAATAGGACGTTGCTTTTTCTCACCCTTGTGCGTCGGCCATTCCTCGGTTTTCAATCTTGATTTCACACTCTTTGATCATGGAACTCAGAATGCCCTGTTGAGGATACACAAAGAGACAGCATGTATTAAGGAGTCAGACTGAATGTTATGGAAACACTGAGAGGCAAATTGTTTATTTTAAATTGTGTTTATCATCTAAGAACAGATGGTTTCATACAGATCATTTTGCCATATCCCTAAATAGATGGAAACAAAACGATTTTATAGGCGATTTATTTTTAGAAGAATTTTTCCTAAATGGTTGTTATAGTAAATCATTTCTGCCTCAAGAGGATGACGAGCACAACTAGCCCACTAAATTCATGCTTTCTCTTAGGCGAGTTTTAAACCATCCATAAACTCTACACACAAGATACATATCGGTTAATGACATTAAAACCAACCACTAAAAGCAGCTTTTTACTCTACCTGTTCATTTATAAACCCAATTGCGTCTCAGGGCTTCCGTAGAATCTTGATATTTCACAATATGTCAATACAAAACACGTGTTAACTACTGAAGTGGTAAAAGACAAGGGGTGTAATTATATCCAAACATGGCACAAATAAAAACATCTTTTTCTATTTGTACATGCATGAAAGTTGCGGTTGGAAAAATAATTCCTGTCTCGGAATCTGGTATGCAGACGGCGCGGACAGAGCGGACGTGTTCAGTGGAAAACAATCAGCTGATCATTAGTCACCTTGGGAAAATGCTCACATGAAATAGATAGCATGAGATTCCGAGACACAAATAAAAAATGGCAGAGGTGTGTGTGTATGAGTGTGTGAGAAAGAAGTGAAGAAGGAGACAGTCTGGCCTATCAGTGTGTGAGGATGCAGACGGGACACTACAACGTGTGCATTGTGAGTGTGTGTGTGTATCAACCCCTCCCCTGTGTGAGGGTCTCCTGACCTCGTGCTCAGGTGAGAGTTGTTCCATGTCAGTCCGGAGACACCTGAGGCCCGGCAGGAAGTGGTTGAGCATCACCTCCTCAGAAATAACTGCACAGGAAGTTAAGGACTGAAATGAAAAACCAGTGGATCCAAAGCACCGTGCATCTCCGTGGACAAGAGAGCAAAACAACCTATTTACCTTTAACTGAACCTACTGCAACTAAACATATATTTTAAATAGACAATACACAATCATTGTCAAATCGGACCAGGGGTGTAAAGTGGTTGCTCAGACCACACCCTTATTTTGATCACAACTACACACATCGTGATTAAGATAAGATAGTTCTTTATTGATCCCAATTTGGGAAATGTTTGTGTTGCAGCAGCATAAAAGACATGGCATTGTACAATACAAGTTACAAGACAAGAAGGTAGAAAATATACATGTTGAATTTACAAATGAACAATAACAAGATTTATTACATGGCTTAGTTGAATACTCGATTCTGATTGGTCAATTCAGAACACGTGACACGTTGTTAATACCGAACAGACAGACCGCTGTAAGGACGCTCACATCTTCAGAAAGCAGTCCGATCGATTTAACTGTATACAGTTGGGCCGAAAAGCAAACGGCATGCAACTTCATGCCGATCTAGATCCTTCCGCTTCGCGTCGGGCTCCTGATCAGCCTGTCGGTGTTCTTTTCCCCATAATGACCGCGTCGCAGCACATTATCCCTTACTTAAAGCAAGGTATTATATATACATAAGTATGTGACGGATGGAATATTAAACTGAATATATAAATGTACACTACAGTGTGATTTTATTCAATGAGAATCTATGGAGTGCATCCAACACGGTTCCTATCGCTGTGACTAAGTCGTAGGCAGATGGAAATACCTAGCGGTGTATGCAAGATCACTTTTGTGGTAGGCCCCGCTGCAGAAGGTGTTTCAAGAACTATATTTTGCAATGATGAGACACAAAGAAAACAATACCAGCTGCACTGTTGCTTGTAACCAGTCAGGGAGGCGGGCGGTAACAAAGTTAATGAGGACTGTGATAAATAGTCCAGATGTGAGTAGAAAACACATTTATATTTTAATTTAGGAGTAGACATGTAAAGCCTTATCTTTCCAGACTTTCTTGTTTTTATCACTACATTTATAGACATGGAAACTACAGTGTTTTCAAGGCCAAGCAGTTAAACATCTTATTTGGGTTAGTGCTTCCAAGCATTACCAGAAGGGAGGAGTATACTTCAAAATATTAAAGAAATATGTCTCACTAAAAACAAAATAGTTGAGAAAATATTTGTCTTCGAATGTACAAGCCTGCCTAAAATAAGTTTATTGGTATATGGCACCAAATGAAGTTTCCAGCACAATAGTACTTTGTCCAGGACTGTATGTGTTCTGCCACCTGTCATGGCCAGAGGAGCTGTATGGCAGAGGGAGTGCATACATTCATATTTTTAGATATGGGAGGTTTTGGCACTGATTGCATGAGAAAGGAGTGCAGTGGGAGTGGGAGGTACAGCCTCCGAGGTTAGGGCTATACCTCCTGGACACTACTGCACTGCGAAATCACAGCTTGACAAAGATCCACAGGAATGAACCTCAGAACAGCTCTCCTCCTCCGAGTGTGCGTGTGCGTGTGCGTGTGTGCGTGTGTGTGTGTGTGTGTGTGTGTGCGTGCGTGTGCGAGGGGTGGGGTTTCTGGAGTAGAGAGAGGAAAAACAGACTGAGAAAGCAGGACAGAGACAGAGGTAATGCAAACGTGAGTCTTATCCTGGGAACTGTTCCTAAGAATTGGAGTTGATGTTCAGTCCGTTCCTCCTCTCACGCTCCTTCTCCCTCTCTCATCCTTTCCTGTGCTTAACCAAGCCTGTAATTACCTCAGCCCCACAAATGGAGGCAGCTTATTTTCCCTTTCTCCTCCTGCCAAATGACAGACGAGCTCTGCCAACACACACACTGAACCACACTCTGAATGGAGGAGCCGCGCTGATACGCACCACACAGCTAGAGGCATTCAGGAGCACCTCTGAGCAGTTGCTCTAACGCCCGTCCCACTGACTCACGGCTACGACGGCTAACCCTGAACTCCAGCCAGCCTCGACACAGACTTCTTGTAAATCATTTGGAAATACATACAGTAGTTAGAAAAAAGTGTGTGTGAGCTGAACTCTTGGAACTGCATAGTTTCCCCCTCAAGTGTGACAGGGTTATCAAAAGCAGTATATTTGGGAAAGCAATTATAGGGGACTTTAATTCCTTAAGCACAAAACTCCTGCTTAGCAAATACAGGAAACACGATACAAAATAACATTTAGACCCCTATGAATATCGTACAGAGGAGCATGAACGCCATCCACCCTCGCTACAATGCTTGCTTTACGACAAATGGCATACCGACATAAAACCTATTTTTATCCTCTTAAAACGACTGCAAGCAACAGGCCTATTTGACTTGCATAAAAAGACCGTGAGGGCTTTAAGAGGTTGTATACATCCAAAGAAGTTGCTTAGCAGCAAAAGCTAAAAGATGGATGTCTAATTTAGACTTGCGCTTAACTGAAATGTTATCAGTATATCGCCAGTTTTATGACTACAAATTAAAGTCCCCCTAACGAAGCTAAACCCATGGCGACCGGTGTATTGGGCCAGCTTTCACAGACCATTGAGTTTGATTGAAAAGGATACAGCAGCAGGAGAGGGCGCTGTAGGCCTCAAACAGCTGCGTGGCGACGTCGATCCTCTTTATCTCCGTCGCCTGGCTGTTGTTAGCCAGCGCCAGCTTGTGAAGATGTGGCAACACGACTAGAGCAAGACAAATAATTAGCACATAAGAAGCAGCCAAAGAAAACTAAATAAGAAATACACTACTGAAATGTCCTTCGCATACACTCATCTCTGAAGCGTGGCTCAGCGTTAGGACCGACTCTCCCAAAGGTCCGGATGATCTCTATGTGCAGAGAGTGCTGGTCCTGGTACTGAGGGTCCTCCAGGAAGGACGACAGCTGCATTTTGACACGCTCCAGCAGCTAAACACACACAGAAAGATGGCTTAAAACATGCTTTATAGGGATTATTTGTATTTATTAGTAGTAAGTCAGCATAATGGACACGTGTGCACTTCCTACCTCTTTCTGTGTGACCGTCTCCATGATGGTACCAAAGGCAGGGATAGTGGATATCCTCACTGAGCTAAAAGCAGCAGCAGGAGAGCAAGACACAGGTTTGACCAATCACAGTCTGAGCATCGATATTTAAGCTATTCTTCAGTTTCCCATTAGTGTGTCTTTAAGCTAAGCTATAATACAATATTATCCGTTTACTCGATTTAGTTTTCTGGGCCATGTTCGTGTAAACTATCATTTCATTTAACTTTCTATTCAAGCTGACTAAATCCCTCAGTGGAGTTACACTTGTGCTTAATGATCCCCAGTGTGTTATCCAAATAAACAAGTGACCACAACAAAATCCAATACTGCTACGGAGACAAACTTCACTAGAAAGATGTATTTTTTGCACATCTGTAATTACAATGCTGAGTGAGCATTTACTCTAAACCACAAAGAGGTACAGTAGGACTATTTTAGCGAACACATGTTCTCGGTTTTATCCAAATATAGTGATTACATAGTAATGACATGTCAGTTACCGCAGAGAAGACTGAGGTGGTTCCTCAGATAGTGGACTGCCAGCTTTACAGCTAACCGCTCTGATGTTCAAGTTTATGTTTGACTGGATAGTTGCAATGATGATCATCTGGTAGCTTCTGATTTAAGTAGATCAGTTATTATATTGAAATGTATTGGTGTATCCTGATTAGACCAAACTAGCCATTTATATTTTAACCCAGATCTAAATTGATTACATCAATAAGGAATATTCATATCAGCATTCTTAAACTAAGCTTAACAAGAAATATAACGGATCTTTTTTAAGGGGATCATTACATTTCATTCATAAAACATAATGCATAGTCAAATATCTGACAAAACGTGATGATTATATTAAATAAGCAGATTATTGGGGTGCCGTTAGGGTGATGTTAGATAATCATTCCAATGTCAGTAGGAGCAGGACAGACCAAAAGGTACTTCAGACATGTCTATAGACTCGGTTATCTGCTGAAGTAAGTCAAGTACATCATGCCAGACATATAGAAACAATGTGTTGAATCCGGGGTCTGGTGTGTCCCCAAAAGCATGTGGTTTTCAATAAAGAGAATAATGAGATGCAAAGGGCTGCATTCCAACAGTGTTGCCACTAATTTAATCATCGTGTCTAATCACAAACTAGATGCAGTTATCTTGCTTATAGGTGAGCTAAACGTCTTTTAAAAGCATGGCATGTTTTTACTGTAATGACAGGACAGAAGATTACACTAGACGAGTGTTTGTTTTAAGGTTTGATGTTTTATGAAAATAAATGTGGAGAAAAGATGTGGTTTATATTGGAAGATGTTTTGATTGGATTTTTATAATTGAATGACTTAATATTAAAATAGGTTTGTGTGGGGGGTTTGGGAGGTTAATATTAAGTTGTTGTTTTGGAGGGGGGTATATGGTAGATATTTTTTTGTTATGATAATGATTTGATATGATGAATGAATGTTTTATATGTGAATTTTATTGGTATATGTTGGTGGATGAAATATAATGGTAATTTGTGGTATGTGTGGGGGTGGGGGGGAGGGTATTATATTGTATGTGGAAATAGGTATTATGTGGTAGATGAATGTGAAGATAGGAGTGAGTAGTTGGGAGATAGATTGAAGGAGTGTTAATTATTTTAAATAATATAGATGTGGGTGTTGGTGGTGTATGTGGTGAGGGGTGTTGGTTTGTGGTGTGGTATGGGTTGGGGGTGGGTGTTATGTGGTTTGGTTTGTTGGGTATTGTTTTGGTAGGGGTGTGTTAAGTAATATAGTTGGGTTGTGTGTAGAGAGAGGGTTTTAGTGGGGGGGGGGGTTTGGTGGTGATGGATAGGGAGTGTGATGGATTGAGATTGTTGGGTAGTGTATGGGATTTAGGTGTTTAGGAGGGTGAGTATGATGGGTTTAGGGGATGAGTGGGTTAAATGTATGAATGAAGTTAAGATATGTATTTATAAAGAATGTTTGGGTTGTTTTTGTTTGGGGTTTGGTTGTGATGGTTGGTGTGAGGGGTTTGTAGGGGGTGAGTTTGCTCCCGGCAGGTACAGACTTGTTTCAGTGTGATGGTTCTAAAGCGGCAAAGAGAAGGGGGCAGAGGAGAGACGCGGCGCGGTTTATTGTTGTTGTCGTTCCACTTACATTTCAGGGTCGGAGGACAGTGTGATGAGAGCCGGCACCACTCTCTGAGCTACCAGCGTCTCATTCACCCCCTTCACCAGCAGCTGATCGGATTGGACAGAGCCAGCCGTGATGTCACAGAGGTGGGCGGGGCATTGGGACAAGAGCGAGCAACACCGCCAATAGATAGAGAGATAAAAAGAAAGAAGCAAAAAAAAAGGGGGGGGAGGGATAAAGAAAAAACAAAAAGATAGGAAGAAAGTGATATACAATGACAAAACCATAGCTGCAAGGCACGGAACGGCACTGCATGTATCAAGCAAATGAGTACACAATCACACACACACACAAACGAACACACACACATGCACACGCATGTATGCAGAAGGAATGTGAAGCCAACATAGCTAAACTGCACAAATACTTTAACAGTATGGTGAGCATAAAGCTGTGGGCTCTTTGCACAGACTCCAGGTCAGATTAGCATTCATTTCAGCTTTTCATTGATCAAATAGTTGACAAATCTGATCTGGGATCTGTGAAAGAGGACCGCATTACAACCCTCTGCAAGGGTGGACAGCTAGTCACTATGGAGAGGTGACAGTGGGGGGTGTTGGGAAAGTACTCCACAAAACAGGGGGGACATGAATACAGCCTAAACCTCCTCCTCCCCAAACTTTAGATGAACATAGGCCCGGCTCTACTGCTGTACCTAGACCCTCTGTCCAATACGTGACCTGCAGTGTGCACGGACCTCAAAGGACGTGGTTTCTTCTGGGTGTTTAGGACAGCACTGTTGCCTTGGCAAACTGGCAAGCACAAACATGGAAAATAGTCGTCTCTCTTGAAACATAACAGTAGTTTTATATTTCAACAGATCTGAAATACTAATAAGTAAGAAAAATAGATTCATTCATTCCGATTAAATTATACTTTCCAACAACACTGAAAAGAAACAGGCCTTGGACTCTTTTGATTATAGTTTGAGGTTGCTGACTTTGGCCTCTCGCTGACATGCAGCAGATATTTATGTAGTGCGTTCTGAGGGCCGTGCACAGTGAATATCTGTCTGATGTTAACTCTGCGAGGGTCTAGTAAAGCAGTTTGAACCGGGCCCTTATAAGTTACCGTTGTGTTTAGTCTTAAGACAGAGTAAATATACAATGCATGTGAAACAGCAGCAACAGCAAGCAGAGCTGGCACATGTACAGCAAATAGATAAACTTCAACATAGCATCAATGATAGTATTGCACAATTGTGTATGACTGATATTTTAGCTCAATAATAATTATATTCAAATGTACTCATAACATCAATATGCTTTAACAAGATAACCACAATATGCAAAACCAATATGTAAATGACAATGATATCCATAATTGTGCAGCCATGTTGTGTTATACACTTTATAGAAGAGTCATTTACTTGTATGGCTTGCTAAAATTCAAAAAGAAAGAGAAACTGTTCAACAATGACACATTTTTAAGGTAGTATTTTTGTAAACAATCTGTGCTTGTTCAATACACTATCTGTGTGTATTTGTGTGTGTTTTTCCTACCTCAAACATCCGTGCTGCAGTACAGCGCACCAGTGCAGAGGTGTGCACCACCCCGTACCACAGCACAGTGAGCAGCAGCTCATGGTACACTGGGTTGGCGCTGAAAAGAGAGCATAACATAAATACTGGTTATTTTTGGGGCAGCTGTCAAACAATAACTGACTTTCCAAAGTGTTCGAGATTATTTTGAGACCAGCAAAACTGAAAATAATTGTGAGCACACATGAGAAAGCGTGTTTCAAGGCGAGCCATTTCATATACTGTGTTAAGAAAGATATGAAATACAAATATAACCTGTTCAATCTACTTTAAAACACCACTGCTTGTAAACACCTATAATAGTTTTTCATTTAATTGACTTTCCTTTGAAAGCTTTCTCTGCTTGCATAGTTAACAGTTCAGCTATACTTAACGGTTACATTATATTACAAAAAAGAGACTGGAAAACGACAAGAGATATGGGTTCAAAACTGCTGAATGTAGTCTGATAATCCACTGTTGATTATGTAGGAAAGTATTTGTGTGTGTGTGTGTGTGTGTGTGTGTGTGTGTGTGTGTGTGTGTCTCACCCCAGCTCTACAAAGGAGGCCTTTAAACTGTCCAGAGGTGCACGGGACAGAGACAGGGTCGTCATGACATCCTCTAGGAAACCCACCAGCAACTTGCGATCCTCATCCTGAACATATTTTTCAATTACATTATGTACGCACAAAATACATCAACATTTGAATACGTGTCCATCTGCGCAGATCAGTAGGTTGGTACAGCAGACATGTGTTGTCACTTTCAACATACACATGTTTTGTTGAAGTATTATGTTGAAAGGGAAATCTAAATACAGCTTGACTTGCCAACAGTGCAAGTGCTGCATTATTTTGTGAATCTAAATTCAAAACAAAAACATGTGGCGGCATGATGTGTGGAGTGGCTTTTCCCTCATGAGGAGAAGTGTGGCTCACACTCTTCATATTATAACATACACAGAAGAATAGGGGCCATAAGTGTAGAGGAAATCAGATGTATTGACTTTTTTTTAAGAAGACCAAGCTACTTCTTATTTGTGTTCTGCAATTCATTTACCTGATTATAACACGTCAGAACTCCAGTGGCATAGATGGGGACCGTGGCTTTGCAGAGAATATCGTTCGCTGAAGAAGTATCTGACAGAGGAATAACAACAGAATGAAATATGTTAAAAACATGTTAAGAATTGAGAGATGGACATTTTCCTGTACATTACAAGATGACAGGACAAGACGAGATGAGGAACAGTTAATTACGTTTTGCCTGGCATTTGGTTTGTAATATGGGGACAATTACAGCATGCATTACATCGTTGTGGTTTTACAAACATCGACTGAAAAGGACACTTGTAAATGTAAAGTCACAGTGACCTAAACACAGACTGGGACCCTGTACAAAAGCACATATTTTATAAATGGCCACAATACCAAAGTTAAATCGCTTGGCAGGAAGCTGAGACCAAGCACCTCTTATAATAACTCCAGAAATGTCCGGAACTAAAAAAAAGAACGAGGGGAACACCCATAAAAGGGCTACAAATGGTTTGTTTACATCAACAGCGTCTGTGCCTCAACTCCACCTAACAACATGCTATAGTGAGCTGAGAACACTTTACAACAATTGCACATCAGTGTGTGTGTGTGTGTGTAAGTGTAATCTGTACTCACCAACATCAACTTCAGATAGTCGGAGGATCTCTTGGAACTGTGGTTTGACCTGAAAATGGTCGTATACAGGGTGAACAAAATGTCACGAATATTTGTACGATGCCACAGAAAGCCTTACAGAATTCAGGAAGTACTAAATGATATGTGGGGGTAGTTTTTGTTGTCGTTGAGTAAAGGTGAACGGAGATCGAACTTTAAAAAACGTAGGGGTTGTGGTAGCCGAGTTCTTTGCTCTTGCGAGAATGTTTAACGTCGGCTAGTCACATGGCTTTACCTTAGTGTTGGTGAAAATCTTGCCGAAGGTGCGACATAACCTCCAGAAGAATCGAGAGAATTCATGTACGCAGGTCGGGGAAGACACGTTGATGCGACCCACGATCACTATGAGCTGTGGAAGCCTGCAGACGGATGGAAATCAGTGTGATATGTTTGTGTATGATTTGGTGAAACTCGGGCTGTTTTGCTTTATCTTCAAAATGTTTGTTGAGCAACTGTTGATTTAGAGTTTAAAATTCAACCTGACTTTTTGAACAAAGCTTTAAAGAACGTATTATGTGTGTTTCTCTTACAGCTGGTTGACCACCCAGAGCAGGCTGTCCCACCCGGTGGTTCCCTCCTGCTCCAGCTGGTAGTCGTAGAGCAGCAGCAGCGCACTGAGCATCTCCCTGCTGCCGATGATGGTCGCCACATCCTGGAGGGGAGACGCTGGCCTCGGAAACCGGGTCACTGCAGGACACATGACCACAAAGGAAACTCAGAAAGTGTACTACAACTTCTACGAGTGACTTGTTCTTTGTGTCGTTGTCTTACCCTCTATTGCAGGTATGTCTCCGTTGAGTTGCGCTCTGCTGGTGAAGGGAGCGTTCTGCAGGACCACGGCGAACAGAGGAGGGATCAGAGACTGCAGCGCCGACAGGTAGATGTGCAACTTGTGTTCATCCAGACCATGCTCCCCTTGCTGCAGGAAGACAGAGGTAAAGAAGTGAGCAGAGCAATGAGTAAATAAGTGCTCTTGTTTGTGTGGTGCGGACATTTGAAGCTTGAAAACACTAACATGCGTCTACAATAGGGGTGTAACGGTATCCGTATTCGTCCCGTACCGTCACGGATCGGACGTCACGGTTCGGAGTCACGGTTCAGTACATGCAGTCACACGGCGAATACGCCTTTTTTTTTACGAGTGGGAAAAAAGTCTGTCATTCAGGGCAGTGTCCACTACACTATTTATAATCCAGGGGGCGGTATTGCGCCTAAAAGCTGTTTGCCAGCCGCCCTTAAACAACAAATGAAGAACAAGAACAAAACACAACAAAACGAACAAAATACAAGAAGAAGAAAAGTTAGTATGGCGAGTTCAGATAACACACAGGAGCTAGAACCCACCTGCTTCTTTTAAATCAGCTGTGGGAACATTTCGGCTTCCCTATGGAATACAATAAGGATGAAGTGTGCGAGTGGTGGATCCGACGAGAACGGTGTGTCGGCGTTGTTCGACAGCGGTGCGGTATGCTAATGAGAGCACACGCCAAACATGCTAAATCATATCAGAAGGCATCACCCAGATTTGCCAATCCCTGCAAAAGACAACAGCTGTTCAACAGCTGATCCCCGCTGTTTTTAAGAAGCCAAGAGACATGAAAGCAGTGAGACCAAAATAAATAACGGAAGCTTTTGGCTTATTATTTATGATGTAATATTGTAGCGTTCACAGGAAGGAGTCGAGAGGCAAGCTTCCAGTTACTAGGCTTTAATAACTGACTTCTACACAGATGATTACGGATGGGTATAGCTTGAGGCTCAACCTCACACACATTGACACTGACTTCTAACACAGCACCTATATAACACCTTGTACACGTCACACTTCCCGCCCTCCCCCGTCTGCTCACCCAACCACAGGCCCGCACCTCAGTCAGCATCCCGTGCAGCTCCATGATTGGCAGAGAGACGGGGGATTCCTGAGTGACACCCTCAACAGCCTATACCAGGGTCGCTACAATATTTTCAAGACATTCTTTTCAGTTTTACAGCTTGATGAAACCTTTTTGTTTGACATCAGCCATTATGTTATTAAGATAATATGACCATCTGAGTGTTTGTGGTTTGTTTTTAACTGTTTAATACAGTTAATTATTCAAAAAGAGTTCCTTATTTTTAAAACTGAAACTTGCACTACTGTTCAAAAATAAATTGGAACAAACCTGGAATTATGCATTTGGGACTTTTTTTTGCTTTTTCTTGTTGTACCGAACCCCGAACCGTGACTTCTGTGAACCGTTACACCCCTAGTCTACAATCAACACAACTTTAATGTTTTTGTCAATTTAGTTTGTACTGTACAGTGGCAAGAAGGATAAAGGTAGGCAACAGTTAGTTATAAAGTGTGTTCAACTCAAGTCATTTAAATACATATTAAACATGCAAATCCCTCCAGTTTCAGACATTTAGTTTTTGTATCATTGCTGTACTTTTACTCCTTTCCTCCAAATTATTACACATTGTTTGGATGTCTTTTTCTTTTTCCTATAAGAGTGAGAAAGGCTCTCTGAAGGCAAGGCACTTACCATAAGTAGTTTCTCTATCCGTGCTAACAGAGAAGGGATTAGTGTATTTTGCAGTGAGCCCAGCTCTGTGGTCCAGGCAGCGAAGGCAGGAATAAAGACCTGGTGGACGGCACTGACCACCCGCTCTGAGGGGTCCCCGAGAGACAGCAGCATCAGCTCAAAGCCCTGGAACACACACACACACACAAAGATTTACCATGAGCCTTTTACAGAGAGAGAAAAAAGGCAATTGTACTCGTGTTTTTTTCCCATTATTGATACAAATGATCTGACACACATACTTGGGAGTACTTGTCAGGGTCATCTATGTAACCCATGATGATAGCCAGACTCTTGACCACAGCCTCTCTGACCATGTCTGCCTTATCCTCAGCGAGCATCTGCTGCAACATGGACAAAACCAGGGAGCTACGGATCTCCCTCTGCAGAGACACGAAGCAAGAGACCCAGGATTGATTCATATCTTATACCTCTAATGTGAAATCGCCTTTTAATTATGTATACACAATATGTTCTTACAGGCAGGTATGGTGCCAAGGCTCCGCAGGACTCTGCCACCAACAATCTCCTCTCTGGATACTTGTGATTTATCTGCAGAAGTGGAGAGGGCATAAAGTTAGGAGTACTTCAGGAAAAGAAGTTGAAAGGAGGGGAGAAGTTGACTGGAGGGCAGCCACAGTGGAATGGAAACAACTGGAGTTTCATCGACATGCTGACACTGTGGAAACCACTATTGGGCCCTCTAAGCAGATTCTCAGCCCCCAGACTTCTGTTGTTGCCATCAATGTGTCAAATTAGGTGAAACAGGTGGTGATGAAAACAAGAATGCTATCACATACAAGTCAGGGACACCGTGGAATAATAATAGTGATTTTCTGTCAGAATATGTAATCAAAACGACTGTATGCTTATAAAAACAGGACAAGCCACAACTGAGATTTGCTTCTAATGTATCGTACTAGGAAATATCTTTGCTTTAGAGCATTTAAGCATTTTCGCAGAACTGAAGTATAGTATTGTAAAATCTACAGCACAAATAGTCATATTTAATAGAAATGCTGTATTGTGATAGGACAGAGAAAGTGTAAGCCCTCTTTGTAATACCATAGCAGAAAAAAGACAGCATATTCAATAATACAGGTGTACCGTACCTGTTCCCAGCACTGAGGAAGTAGTTCAGCCTCGACACGCGTGGGACCAACGTGCCTCGCGAACGCAACACACCCCGTCAAGATCATTTGTCTTTAAAAACACACATACACAGAAACATGTGAGAAACATCTAGTTTTTCTTTCTTTCTTTGTCTGGGCTGAATAACAGGAGTACGAGTCAGGTCATAAATACTCTGTGTACAGATACACACCTCTGCTCATCATCTGGTCTCTTGATCAGGTTAAAGAGGATGTGTAGGAGCTGGTCTCTCTCTTTAGGCTCTGGGTGAAGGCAGGCGGTACACAAGATGAGGGGGATCAACTCCTGAAGAGAAAAAATGAAAGGGAAAAAGAGAGATGTGGCATTAGTTGAGATGACTTTGCAAAAAGGAGGTTGGAGTGAGGTTGAAAACGCACAGGGAAAGGATTGTTGGTGGCAGTCAAGCAGGCCTGGAAAACTATGAGGGGAAAGGGGAGAGGAAACAGGGAGAGGCAACAAGGAGAAGGAACCACAGGGGGGCACCTTTGGAATCAACTGCAGGGAAACCATGCTTACCTTCAATACCTTGTCGGTGTTATACCTTTAGGCTTCGGAGTCACACACTTACAATTAAAGCCACGTACTGTAGGGTCATGCACACACCCAGCTGCATTCAGACACACACGGTTTGAGCTGGCTTCTCAGCGACTCAACTCTCTCCCAGAGTTCAGACAGAGTTTACGGACCTTCCAGCCAGAGCTCAGCTGCCCTTGATACCGGCCTCCATGGCCAAATTGTGGTCAGCTCTAAATTCCCGCTACACACACACCCAAATTAGAGAGTGCACACAGAGTTAAAAATATGTTTTTTCAAACAAAGTCTGTTTTTTTTCTACGAAGATATCATAGTTTCCTGCCAAGCGCTGGAAGAACGAGCAAAACCCCAACGCTGGACGGACACACGGACCTGACAGACACTTGGGTAAAGATAGGCTTTGATGAGTCACTCCATCCACACTGAACTCTGAAGTCAGTGCCATGTTGGCCATCTTTTCAAAAGTTAAAATGTGGAATTTATGTATCCGAGAGTCATTTAAAGAGTTGACATGAACACATCAATGGGGTTGAAAATCAAATAGAAGAAACAACCTTTAAATTAACTCTATTCAGGGAAATGTAACTGTCACGTTCAATAACATTCTGCCCTGTCTTTGGAGATACCACCAGCTCTGTTCTGATAAAACAAATAGAGGAATTCAGTGCTCATCTGAGCAAGACACACTGGCCCTGTTCTGTTCCTGTGTTTCTCCTGTGAAGACTCCTTCAGGATTCAACTCCTGACCGGGCCTGGGTAAATATTGTGGGCAGGTAGAGTGGACAGCGAGACGCCAGGACCCAGAGGCCAAGAGGGCATGATGCATTACTTCAGAGAGCAAAGCAACTTCACCGTTCCATGTCCACAAACCACTATGTGCAAGCACCTGCATCCAAATGTAGTACATTCCACTTTAATAACTCGGATCAAACCCTTACTTTATAAAGCAAACATTCACATAATCAAATGAAGTGCGTAGGTTGCTGAGATTAACATCAGTGGGAGAATCCCCCCCAAAAAGGGCTGAATATCCTTACATGACAGTATTAGTATTATACCTTACAATATCTTATGTATTATGATATTATATAAGGATATCTTTTATTCTCTCCCAGGTGCTTTTTCTCTTTGATCGCTTTACTTTTGTGTTCAATCCATACTGACCTTCTCCTGGCTTATCAGATACAAAAGGGCATGCTGCAAACAGTCATTTCACTTAACTTCTAATCTTTTGTCTTGTAACAGCCCTGATAAAACTGCCAATGTGTCTTGCCAGAAGTTCGTTAAAGATCACAGTTAAGGTGGCCGGTAGAAAAAGGAAGTTAATTGTTGCAGCATAGATTTACTCACTTCCCTAGGACACTGCTTACAAAAGGTTTATTAAAAAGGATTAAGAAAATAGTGCTGTAGCAAAATATCTTTTACACTAAAGGAAATAGAAAATACAAGGACACTGCATTAAAATCCAGCACCGTTATTAAAGAAACTTAATGTTTAATGATTTACAGTGACTGATATTACAGCCAGGTGGCCGGCAGAGAGTCTTTGCATCATTCCAACGTTTCAAGTCAAACACCTTTTGTTCTTAAGTGGGTGTCATATTCAGACAAAGGTGTGTCTCTAGGTGTGTGGTGGTCAGAAAGCTTCAAGTTGCAAGATGGAAGTGTGAGCAGCTGTGTGTGTGCAATGTCATGGTGGGTGAATCTAACGGATATGGTACAAAGTCCACACCACTCGGAGCCAGAGGCCAACATGTGGTGTATTAATCTTTGTCATCCTCTCACCAGTTTGTTTTTGTTGCTCGGCAAAATAAACCGTGTTCGGCTGCGTGTCAGCAGCTAAAGCTTTGTCTCATTAGCCGGGAGCACCGGAAGATTAATAACATACCTGATATGTCACGTTGAACAATTATGTGAATTGGTCTTATCTTTGCTACTATCTTGACTGCAAAGGGGCCTTGAGGGACACTTGAGTGAGATGCTTTGCATTAGGGGAGGAGAGGGAGACCCACCTGCCAAAGATCTGTTAAACTTTTCGAGTTAGTCTTGATTTTGCAAAGAGATTAGTTTCTCCATAACTGTCAGGTTGAGTAAAACAACAATTAATGGTGGTATGCAAAGCAGCCTAACTGAGAATTACTCCAACAACACTTACCTCTTCAAAAACACGCCATGTTGTTCTTTAACACACACACACGTATTTGTATACACATGAATACACACACAAACAAGAACTTTGCATGCAAGCAGTTATGAAGACAGTGGTCTTAATTATAGCTTGTTAATTGCTTTTCTATTTTCAATTCTCCTTCCCTCCTCAGAAGCTATTCATATTCATATTGTGAAAATAAAAGCAAACATGTTCCCAACAGTTAGGAAGTAAATAAAAGCTTACATTAAGTCACCTGGAATAACGTCACAACTCATGTGGAATTAAGAAAAGAAAAAACACCTTTTCATTCAGCCATAAACAACAACAACAATTAAGTTTGTTTAAAAAAAAGGCTGCTAGAAGATGTTATAAGATTAATTGCAAATCACTCCAGAATCTAACAAGCCACTTAGAAGTTCAGCAAATAAATCACACAGGGATCCAATCAGGAAAGAGTAAAGTAAACACACGCTGGGTTTAAGAAACAAACAGTTCATGACCCACCTTCTGCAAAGGCTAAAACTGCATACCTCAAGCCATATTTGCATATTTAATTATATAATCGGCCATACATAACTTCTGATATTCCCGTTTAGGACATTAAGAGAGAGCACGAATACTGTCTTGACAGAGCTACTGCAAATGATTAAAAAAGTAATACTTCCGTCATGTTGGACCCTAACGTGGCAGCAGTTGTAGCCAACAGGAGCTGGGCGTCAGTTACATATTCAAGGTCCACAGGTCATGTGATAACCATGCAGATGAGTGCGTGAAAGACTCACCTGGCAAAGATGTGCAACCATTCTCTAGAAGAGAGGCATGCATGAGAGTGAGAGAATGAGTGAGACGAAAAGAGAAGAGTCAAAATAAAAACCAGTGAAGGCAACATACGTGAGTGGGGGACAACAACAACAGAGGAGCGAGAAACGATGTCGACACTGGTGAAAACAAACGGCATCATAGGAGACGGTGAAATCAATAGATAGACACAAGTCAGCCAGGTACTCGATTATCTCTTTATGTATACAGCTTACAGGCAGAAGACACAGTTAGATATGTGGGTGAACAAGGTGCTAGGGTTTAAGACATTAGTATGTTTATATTAAGCACCAATTAGATCCCTGCAAGCCTCAACACGTCGCGAGCAGGTAGTTAGAAGCAATTTGGGAATACTTTGTGGCACAAGCCAAGAGAAGGGTGGTGCTTTTTCTAAGGAATCCATCTTTAAGAAATAGCAGGTTTGAAAATAGGTAAATTTCCAAGAGAAAAAAACCTCATTAATTATGTCTATCCCCTTCAGCAAAGGTTTTCAAGATTTGGATCGCTGCCCGTCGACGTGGACGATTTGCAAGCTGTAGATGACTGTGTTCCCCTTAATGCTCATCCCTGCTGCTCTGTGTGTATCTATTATCCTGCGAGCAGACGATGGGGTGATGACAATAATGAAAGGGGTGCAGGAAGGAGGAGACGAGGAGCAGCAGAAGTGTGGTTACCTCTCGTTTAGCGAGGAGGACGTTGGGGACGATGTGAGGGAGGCAGCGGCCGAGCATCAACATCACGCTCTCCTCGCTGTCGGCTATACGGGACACCTGGAAATGAGAGGGGCATTATGCACGGTACTGTATCAATAAGTTAAAGGTCACCTATTGTGCAAAATCCACTTCTTCACGTCTCTTCTACATCAACATGTGTTCCCTCTTCTTCATGTCTCATCTACATCAACATGTGTCCCCTCTTCTTCATGTCTCTTCTACATCAACATGTGTCCCCTCTTCTTCATGTCTCTTCTACATCAACATGTGTCCCCTCTGTTTCATGTCTCTTCTACATCAACATGTGTCCCCTCTTCTTCATGTCTCTTCTACATCAACATGTGTCCCCTCTTCTTCATGTCTTTTCTACATCAACATGTGTCCCCTCTTCTTCATGTCTCTTCTACATCAACATGTGTCCCCTCTTCTTCATGTCTCTTCTACATCAACATGTGTCCTCTCTTCTTCATGTCTCTTCGACATCAACATGTGTCCCCTCTTCTTCATGTCTCTTCTACATCAACATGTGTCCTCTCTTCTTCATGTCTCTTCTACATCAACATGTGTCCCCTCTTCTTCATCAACGTGTGTCCCCTCTTCTTCATGTCTCTTCTACATCAACATGTCCCCTCTTCTTCATGTCTCTCCTACATCAACATGTGTCCCGTCTTCTTCATGTCTCTTCTACATCAACATGTGTCTCCTCTTCTTCATGTCTCTTCTACATCAACATGTGTCCCCTCTTCTTCATGTCTCTTCTACATCAACATGTGTCCCCTCTTCTTCATGTCTCTTCTACATCAACATGTGTCCCCTCTTCTTCATGTCTCTTCTACATCAACATGTGTCCCCTCTTCTTCATGTCTCTTCTACATCAACATGTGTCCCCTCTTCTCCATGTCTCTTCTACATCAACATGTGTCCCCTCTTCTTCATGTCTCTTCTACATCAACATGTGTCCCCTCTGTGGAAAGAGACTCTGAAAGTTTCAGGAACAAAGATTCTCTCTCTTTTTGATCCATTTCTATAAAAACCTGTCTGAAAATGAGCTGATCAGATGTTGGCCACTTTGTGATGTCATACCGATTTTTTGGCTTGTGTAATCATTAGCCAATAAGCAACCAAGGTAACCCCCCCACCTTATCACCTGAATCTCCCCCTAGAGCACCATTGAGTTCTTTGTAACCAAATGGGGAGGGGCTCCTTACTTTCATCTAAAGTAACAGACAGAGAATCAGCACTTTGGAAACAGGGCTGAAACAGAGGGGATTATGGGTACTGCTGCAACAATCAGAGACATGTTTTGTATATATCCGAGACCTGTGATATAGTGAGAGAAACAGTACAATAGGTGACATTTAATATAATGTAAGGTTTGCGAGTAAAAAAGTGTGCTAACCTCTGCTCCCAGACGACTGTCGGTGCACATTCTGCAGAAGGAGAGGAGGGCTTGCTGGAAGGCCGGGGACAACTTCCTGCGACACCACAAACAACAAGAGACCAGCAAACAGTCACCACACACACCACTTAATATGTGTCGCCACAAAAACTCTGTCGGTTGCCTTGACCACTGAATGATTTAGGATTGGACTGGGACTTCCTGCCAGAGAGCTCAGTGCAGCCGCTCTCCCATGTCCCCGCTGTAAAATGCAGTGCAATACATTTTTTGGAGTTTGGCTAGAAGACAGTCAATGTGCTATTGGTACTCGTTTATTAACTGTATTTGCCACACGTTTTCTTGGAGCTGTACATAAATCTGATAAAAGGGACATTTAGAGTTAAGAATAAATGTGAAACACAGTATCCCATTGATCATATTCACAAAATGTGGGATTACTAAATATACTGCAGCATGTGTGTGACAGCAGAATGAAATGTTTATACATGAGCTAAAGTCCAAAGTTTAATTTAAATTAAGACCTGCTATGTGCTCTGAGGACATTAACCCTTAACATCTTAATAATATCTCAATTTAAAATCAAAGTGTTTGTAATCAAAGATCCTGCATTTGGCATTTAATTTTAAAAACAAAACCCCTACAAAGCCCTACATTCAACTTGAATTTACATTCTTCTCAGTATTTCAATATTAAAAACACATTTATTAGATTTTGGAAGGATTTGTGGAAAATTGAGTACATTCCATTTGTAGTCAAAAGAGCACACAAGTTGTTTATCAAAGGCTGATCAATACCGCCATCTAGTGGTTACACTCCGTAACTACAATGAGAAGAGCTGTGTGTCTGTACAGGTACTACTGTACTGAGTATATTAAATATCCTTTTCTGTGTTTTAGAATCCTCGCAGGAAAATATCTAAGGATTACATTTGTGGACCAAGAAAGATAAATAAAACGTCTTAGGAATGTATTGCTTATCAATATCAATCTTTATGGGTGGAACAGGTTTTTCAGGACTAACCTGTTAGGCTGGTCAAACTTGACGGGGGGTCGACTCTTTAGCTTGCTGTGGGACTGTGTGGGGGGCTGTGAAATGATCTGAGCAGACGGGGGGTCCCGTTTAGTTTCAGGCACCGAATCCCCTCGGATGTCCAGATGCTGGCCGTTATCTGTAGGAGGCTGAGGGTGACATGAGATAAAGTTATAGGTCAATAACATTCAGTACAGGACTCATCAGATTTTCAGCACACAAAGAACAGATAGTTCACCAGCCTTGAAGGAATAGTTACTGAATATGACAAAATAGTGAATTGTATTTAAAACGTAAATGTCCTTCATAGTTCAATTTCAATATTTTTAATTGCAGGACACCGGACGTCTGTACATTACACATTCAAATTGCACACATACCGCAGAGAGAGGGTCTGTTGAGAAGGGGTTGGATGTTTGCTGGGAGCCCAGGTCCAGAGAGGACGGAGGTGAGGAGGAGACTGTCCTCTTCAGTGTTTGAATCTCACTGTAAAAAGGTAAGAAAATAATCAGATCCATCCAAAAGTAGACCTCTAAGTTTTTCATTGTAAAGCTTATTTGTCTGAATCATAATTAAGCATGGAAGAAAAATGTCTTCCATCAAGATTTCTTCTGTAATGAATGCCGCGTTGGGAACAAGATTCCATACCTGTTTAAGTTGCAATTATGGATTTAATGTGGACTGAAACAACACATTTCTAGATTTTTAGAATTCTTTCTGTTGTGGTAAATGTTCTTGTTCTATAAAAAGAGGTGTCAGCATACATACTAACTGTAGAGGGCTGGATCGTTCAGCACACACAAGCCCTCACCTCTGCAGCTTCTTGATCTGCTCAGCGAGGCTCTGCTTCTCAGTGTTGAGGAGACTTATCTGGTATTCCAACTCCTGGACCACTTCTGTCTGTTGCTATAGGGACACACAAATACTGAAACATTATAACCGTTGCTTAAGAGTAGGCAATCCACCAAGTCATAGTTTTTCATGATATCTCCATACTTATAAAAGAAAACAGCCACTGTCACGAAACACAGTGTCAAGTATACTGACTTAAATCATGCAAATAAATAAAGTAAGGTCTTTGTGGCTAAGATGATGAAATATCTTTCTCTACTTTGCATCAGCAATACTCTTCTAATGAATTACACCCCTTACATACACATCGACACACAAACCTGATGTGAGAGGTCGAGCTTCTTTGGGGGATCGATGCAGTTTCCTGGAAGATCGGTAAGCTCCACCCCTACTGACACATCAGCCGTGTCCCGAGGAGAGGCGAGGGGGGTCCCACAGTTCCTGTACAGGTGTAAGAGGTCCGGGGGTTTTGGGATGTTGAGGCCAACGTCATCCCACAACTCAAAGTCCTGGAAATAAATAAATAAATTATATGAATGTGTGGCGGAAGTAGGCTTTTCATCTGCATAGCAATTGTAAGACACCATGGTTAAAGAAATGCCCACGTGCTCACAGTTAAGTACTTTCAAGAAGCAGCCAGATATAACCGATTGAATAAAGGGTTAACTCTATTACGACATGTCTCATTCGGTCTTTAAAACGTACAACAGCAGTAATAATCTTTACCTGATCATCATTTTCATCAGAGAAGGTGATGGCCGAGAGCTTGTATTCACTTTTTAATAAATATTCATTCACAAGGAAGTTTAAGGCTCTTTTCTCCAGCGGACGTATAGGCTCCTGAGATAGAGGGAGAAGAGAAGCTGTGAAATGATTCACTTAAAGCCTCGCAGTAATGTCATCACAGGGGTTTAAAGGAAGTTTCATTCCCTTGATTCGTTAAAAAAAAGGAGAGGAATCCACAATCTTTTCATTCTCAACACTTGAATATTTCCCACCTGAATTTCAGCGCTCGACTTGTAGTTTTTTCTCTCGTGAGAGGGCACTTCGCTCTCTGAGAAATTGAGAAGATTTTTTAGACGAGTTTGAAAGGATACTGATTGTTATTCATCAAGAGGAAAATCTCTTAGATAAAAAAGGAGAGAAAACTGTAACATAAGAGGGTTCAGGTGGAGAAGAAGTTAAAAGTACGCCACACCTGCTGCCTGAGTCAAGTTGGCGCGCAGAGCATGAATGGTCTCCTTTGCTTTCCGTAGCTCAAACTCCAGCACTGGACAGGAAGTGACAACACACACACACAGGAAATGCATCCAACCAAAGACAGGGAACAAACAAATAAAACAAAGATGGGCATGAAAAACAAAACAACCACACGCAAGATTGTAAGAGTCATAAAATAAAACTATGAAAAAGGGACACATGCAAATGATGAGTCTAAGGAAACGCATGCAGCAGAGGATCATGGTAAAGCCGGCCGGATGACAAGAGTGTGTAATGCCGATTTCCTGCCCTCCTTTCCCCCCATCAACAGCACTGATGGAAATTACTTAAAATGTAGCTGAGGTGGGAAAATATTTTTAAGCTACTAAAAATGTAGCCTTGTTCGTCTATTAGCTGTCTGACAAAGGATTTTGTTTTACAGGCAAATGCCTTCGTAACAAACAAGTATTTAAATAATTTGGTTTGTAGAAAAGTCTCGGATCAAAATGTAATTTAGAACGTGGCAAGTTAAAGTTTTGGACAATAGCATGTTGCTTCTAAAGTCTTACAACAGAATTGCTGATTTGAAGTTGAAATTTGAAAGACTTATACTGAATAAATAAAAAGAACACACAAGATTCTTAGACAAGTTAGAAAAAAAACACACGCAAAAAGTAAGAAGCGATGGAGCAGGAAAACTCTGTTGCATAGCTGTGCACTGAAAATCTGCCATTTGATCCTGAAGATGTCTCAAAGTCTGTCGTCTCATGCTAAGGATTGTGGGTAAGCAGGTATTCATAACGTGCCAGTATGAGCGTGCAAAAGGCATATTCAACTCGTATTACAAACAACTGTCACTTCCTGAAAGGTCATTCTCAATCTTCTGTTTTTATAACTTTAAGAACCCTTATTTGTTCTGACCAAATCCCCCAACGCTGACTCCTATCTTAGCTGATCAAGAGTGCACAGGATGCAAGCGCAACAAAATGGAAAACTAAGAACGGGGAGAAAAATCAAAAAGCAAAAGGCTAGTCTGGATGGAGTGACTTGTCCAGTATTGTTCACTGGGGTTTGATCAACGTCAGGAGGAAGCCAGAAAACCCAGTCAGACAGCTGGGGGCAGGCATCTTTAGGGGGATGGTAGTGGGGGTGGGTGGCGAGGTGAAGGAAGGTGCCAAATCGGGGAATAATAGCCATTTTTATGTCATTTGTAGTTGGGAGGATGGAACCAAAATCTCTGCTGCATGGTTTTAAATGTGTCCCTTACTATGTAATAATGTGCAGTATGTTTTCATGTTTGACAAAAGCCCCAAACCAAAAGCAAGCTCCTTGTATTTTCATCTCCTTCACTTAAAAAGGAACAGATCGCCTCAATAATTAAAACCACATATTGTTCGTGATATCTTTTTAAAGTGTTGGTGCGTGTCGTTACCAATATGAGAAAGATGATAGGAATCATCATTTCTGGAAATAAACATTTTTGGAAATAAACAGATTTTTAGCGTCTGAGCGCTACAGGGGAATCTTATTATAGATATATAATTATTTAGTATCATGAATATCAGTCATGTAAAGTACAGAGGGAAAAACAACATAATGTGCATATAATAAGTCTAAAATATCCCACACTTGTGTAGTTAAACAAATCCATACTGCAGCTATGGGTTGGGGCTTTTCAGGATGTATTGACTAACACTTACCGACCGAATGAGAGGATGACTACAGAAAGCTGGTAACAGATCATGTTACTATGGAGTGTAACATGTGTGGACGGCTGTAAAGGGATGTTTTCATGTTGGCTCTTACACAATAGAAAGATGGAAACAGTAGGAGATTAAAGAGAACACAATCGGTACTCATCGCAACCAAATGTGAGAAGCTGCTCTTAAACGCACTAATATATGATGAGGCATGTCATAGGGTAACTTAACTGTTGCAATTGGGATGCAATTTTAAACAATGCTGAGACAGGTCCTTTTCTAAAAATACCACAGACTGACTCAACAGTGTGATGGGAGGAGGCTCGAACACCTCAACCAAGAAAAAAGGAAACATACAGCATGTTGGAAGAGTTGCCAATTATCCACGATTTTTAAAAGGCCTATAAACGTTCGGCCTGATTAGACTAAAAACTCTATGGCAACAGAACAGTCTGATGGTGTAAAAATGTGTTTTGTGTGGATTCTGATATCAGAAAACAGTTATTTTTGGTAATCCCTAATTAAATGTGTCTCTTTAGCAGTACCACCGAGACAAATCAAAGCGAATACTTATATCAATTGAATTTGTGGGGGCTTGGCTAACACTACTATGATGCAATCTTTGGTGTAGCCGTCAGGTTTTATTCTCTTTGTTTCTGTGCCACCCTCCCATTCTGTCATTGCCTATTCTCCTGACTTATTATTTCCCGTCGTGGCAGTATGGTTCATCTTACCTACTACCCGCTCGTCAGACTCTCGGTTGCCATCGTCTGAGTAACGGGCAAAGTCCAAAGAGTCCAAGGTGCTGATGCTGCCGGCTCGATCTGAACAGAGACACAGAGACAACAGTGAGACGAGGATCCGCACATCAATGAGTCCACTGTAGGGATGCATACCGGTATTACCGAAATACCGGTTACTGGTGGATACGGTATACCGTACCGAAATCAGATCCGGTTTCGATACTTTAAAAAAATATATATATATATATACCGTACTTTCCGGACTATAAAGCGCACCTGCATATAAGCCGCAGCAGCTAAATTGTCCGTCTGTCTTGCTCTCGTTCTGTCTCTCGGTTCCACTTTTACTTTGGCGCGCTACCTGTCTCACTCTTTTCCGGCCTCCAGCTTTTCCTGCTGGAGCCCGCCGCTTAAAGGTGGCGGGCGCGGACCGGTCATAGAGCCCATAGTGTTAAAGGTGGTTTATTGTACCTGTACCGGTTCCCTAGTGGCCGTTGGCTGTACAAAAAAAAATGGGGAAAAAAGTCGCGGCTTATAGTCCGAAAAGTACGGTATATATATTTTTTCAAATGTAGACTAATTTAAAAACCAGGGCTTGCTTTCTTTTATAATGCTACAGGGAAGTGACTGTGTAATAAATGAGTCAGAGAATTAAATCATTGTTGGTTCAGAAGTGAATGTTTTGATTTGGCATTTAGCCTTGAGGTAAAACACACACTGATATCTGAAACCTTTGGCTTTTAAGTCACATTAAAGAACAAATACGTTTTTTAAATATATATATATTTTTTAAATAAATGTTCAAAGTGAGTCGTGGCCCGTGATGGCGGGTGTTATAAATTAGATTGCATAATCGTTTTTTTCTTCATATTTTATGTATTTCTCATTGTGTGTTCAATACTAGAAAGGTAAAAGTCCCACAAATGAACTGTGATGGGATTTGTTTTCTCTCACCAGTGAAGGCAAATGTTGATTTTAAAGATGAGATTTGTTTGTTTGTGCAATGCCGAGATCTCATGACCATTATTCTATTATGTATTTGTTCTCTAGTCGATTCTCAGGTTTAACATTAATTACAACGGTGCTATAGCGGTCTGATTGCATTGACAATATGTGCTATTCACGCAGCACACCTGATGATATTCCATAATCGGTTTTCTTCATATATTTTATGTATTTTTCATTGTTTGTTCAGTACTAAAAGGTCCAAGAAGTCCCACAATTGAATTTAATATTCATTTGACATATCGTAAAACGCTTCATGGGAGTAATTGTGGGATGATACATTTTCAAAGTATCACAATATGTATCGGTTTCGTATCGGTATCGTTCAGTGGTATCGGTATCGTAAAAAAGTCAACGATATGCATCCCTAGTCCACTGTCACTAGGCTTAGACATGTGACAATAAATGCACCGCTGATCCTTGAGAAATGTTGATTTATGGAACAGTAGCCCCACTGTGGTAGGGACTCAGTATTTTCCCAAGGACTCTTAACCGGGGGAATCCTGTTGACACTGGGCTTCAGTTTAAGGGTGATGACTAACCACAAGGCCAGTCTTCAGCAGAACAGATGGAAATTCTATTAAATTCAGCTAAAAGCAGAGAACTTGATGTGGGAAGGTTACACTTTAGCCAAGAAACATGACTCACTGCACATTTGGGAAATCAAATCAATCATAAAATGTTAACTTTGCTGAGAACTCGACTTAAGAGAAATGCCTTTTTCCAAAGTAACAACTCCAACCAACAACCTTACATCTCGGAGTAGAGCAGCCAAAAGTATTGTTCACTCAAAGAACAGATGAAGCCGATACATAACCTGTGCTCTTATTTCACTGAGGTAGGCTGGCCTGGTAGCTCAGCCAATGGTGTTAGCTTTCCTCCAGCTCCAAACAAGTGCAAGATTGGACTGTTTGTTCTCCGATATCAAGATACAGTGGAAGGTCAAGCCAAATGTAGACTAATTTAAAAACCAGGGCTTGCTTTCTTTTACAACGCTACAGGGAAGTGACTGTGTAATAAATGAGGCAGAGAATTAAATCATTGTTGGTTCAGAAGTGATTTGGCATTTAGCCTTGAGGTAAAACACACTGATATCTGAAACCTTTGGCTTTTAAGTCACATTAAAGGCCAAATAAGTTTTTTAATTAACCAGTAGATCTTTCGAAATTAGTCGACACCCTTAATGATTTTCTAGGCTTGACAATAGGTACCGCACTTTATTGTTTGACAGGAAATGTTTGCATAGCCAATACATGTTAAAAACCTTACATTTGGGGAGAAAAGCATATCAAATAGAAGCTTCTGTGCTTTCGTATGTCAAATGCTAAGTATGACCATGCATGCGGCTTCACAAAGCACACACACTCTGGGTCCTGTGACTGTATAGTGAGAGTGAGTATCACTGTAATGTCATGCTTGTGTGTGTGTGTGTGAGACTGTAATGTCATGCTGACATTAGGTTAACCCTGTTAAGTGTGATGATGTTCACAGTGAGTGTATGAAATCTATTAGGTGAATCAATGGATAATATTGTGCTTGTATGCATTTGGTGTGTGAGGGCAAAACCTGTAGTTCCACATCAGCCTTTTGTGTGTGTTCCTGATTTGGTAAGAAACACGTATTTCTTGCTGGGTGACCTGTCTGTTGTGCGCCTGTGGCGTGTATTGCCTGGACTGTGATATGTCCGTCGTCGTCGTCCACACACACACACACACACACACACACACACACACACACACACACACACACACACACACACACACACACACACACACACACACACACACACACACACACACACACACACACACACACACACACACACACACACACACACACACACACACACACACACACACACACACACACACCACACACACACACACACACACACACACACACACACACACACACACACACACACACACACACACACACACACACACACACACACACACACACACACACACACACACACACACACACACACACACACACACACACACACACACACACACACACACACACACACACACACACACACACACACACACACACACACACACACACACGGAGCTTCTTGGAGGCAAGGAAGCAAACGAGAGGAAGGATGTTTTTTCTGCTTTGGCAAGTATGACAACAAAGCAGATACATTGGAGACAAAGAGGGGAGCGATAGTTTGGTCAAGGGGAACATTTACACAGACAAGGAAACGAGAGAAGATGGATGGTCAGGAGGAGGCAGCCAACAAGCTCTTTTCCTGGGAAGGATCTTTTGGCAAGAGTGTGAGCTTTTTAGAAAATATAGCCCACGTAGGATGAGAAAACCAACTATAGAGGATGACACAGGCAGGCACGTAAACCTGTGTGAACGTCCGCCTGACAAAACATGCTGTGCTAATAGGCAATATGTTAATATGCTATGGTGATTCACAAATTGAAAAAAACTAAGGTTCCAAATAATAGTAGCCCAAAGGGGATTTGCTCCCTTGCTAAGCATATGCACACACTTCTTCCACATGCATGCATTCACACACAGTTAATGAGAGGCAGAGAGCTGCAGCCAGTCGGTGCAGTCCAGCACGACATGGAGCCTGGCCAACACTAATTAAGTGCCTTCCAACACAGAACCAACCAACTCCCCGCCACTGTCGGAGCAAAAGATGGAGGGACATTAAAAAGTGAGAAAACACGAGAGAAAGAGAGAGTGCACGTCAGGGTGAGCCACCAAATAGGCCGTGCTAGTGCTACTATTAGTGAGAAGTAACTGGGACGGACATTTTTCACTATTTCCTGACCAAATGGCAGATTCATCAATAAGCAATTTGAGGGTTTGTTGGAGGGCAAGTTACAAATACCCCGGCATAACATCCATCATTTGAAGCTTCTTTTTGAAGTAGCAGATGGTGCCTGCAACTACAAATTAACTTTCATATTCACGTCCTGAGACTATACAGCCTTCTGTGGCAAGCCTCACCAGCTTCTTACATGTGGCTGTTTACCGCCAACCTTGCATGCCTGGCAAATGTAAAAAGCTCCTCGCATCATATGAGCAAATAACTACCCGACGACTAGTCACTGAGGGGTGAAGAGAGAGAATCACTCACGCTCCTTGGCTGCTAATTAGCGAGGTGCTGAGAGATGCCTTGCTGTGCCATGTGCTTCAGAGCAACAGCTGCTCGGAACACAGTCATGCTCAAAAGATATGCATGTTATTTGGTTTAGCATTGTTATTTTTGAGTGATATTTTTAGATGAGCTTCATGTCGTGGGTTCCTAGCTAGAGTGCATGTGTATTTTATTTCAACATTTTCTTCTTCTAACCTTTCTGTTGTGCAATACCACGGAACACACTCGGCTGATGATGTATCATGCCCTTCACTAGCGGGACCCCTCGCTGTGTGGTTATCACGACACGCCTCAATCAGCTACACACTCAATGGCATAATATAAAAGCCCCATGCATCCTTTCATGACCTTCTGAAAGGGAGTCTCTTTTGTAGGGCTTTAAACGTGAGCACAATCCTTCAGAATCAGTGATTTGCTCTCTCCCTATTTGATTGCTGTCTGTCTTTGTCACTATTAAATTAAGCAGAAATTCAAATCGCATAACTAGAAAATGGAAAGATTCACTCATTCAAATGCAAGGTACTGATTGTGTTACAACTGATTGGAAATTGGCTGCAGAACAACAAAAACAGACTCGAGTCAGTATCTCTTCCTCCTCAACAACGATGCCCCTCAAACACAGGAACATACACTCCCTCTAGTTATCACATGACGTCTTGGCGATCAGATGCTGCGAGAATGAAAGGGGGCATTGCCTTGAGTCCATCACTTTCTCCCTCCATGACTTCTATCAGATGCTTTATTTTTTTCAATAGGGTAGAGTTGACATCCCATGAACTTCTGGGAAAGACTTAGATCTTTGTGACCTTCCCTCCAGTTTCACAACAGGGTGCCGTTGCATGTCATGCTTTTCAAAGACATCATCATAAAACATTTATTCTGTTTCCGTATTCCAAACCCTTTGGGGGCTCCTATGATAATGCAACCAGCAGACCTTTGCAACACACACACACAGCTCACAGTTGTCTGCTGCGGTATCTAAAAAAAATGGATGCAAGTTTTTAATTCTACAGGGTTCTATGGGTTGCAGTGAATCTGACTGTCGGCCATCTGCCGTCTAACCTCAGGCCGGTTGCAAAAGCCTCCTGAGACATTGGGTTATTGTCAATTTCTACTGCATCTAAATGAGGAGAAAAATAACTTCCTTCAGCATTTATTTATAAGCTGTGGATCCCTCAGCTGGACACCTGCCAAATGTTTATACAAGGACAATTCCATAATCTGGTCTTGTTGCTCATCTTCAACAAAGGAAGTAAACATTCCACTTCCATGACACCGCTGTTAATACCGTGACCCATTTGGAAACCAACACACTGATCCTAGGATTGATGAGGAGGACATTCTCTAAATAATTACTACAATGGCCGAGCACATCTAATAAAAGGGGTGACTGACATAGTCCCTATCCTCTTACTCCTGGATCCAAGTATAATATATTTTGACAAGACGGATACAATCACTGCAATGGAGAATACCTAGCTGAGTGGTTTCCATTAAAACCTTAGAATAATTAAAGAGGATCCAATTAAAATAATGTGCACACAAGGTCATTTTATAATCCGATATCACTTTCAAGTCACATACGATCCTCCCCTGACAGTCCATACACTTTAAAAAGCATTGCGAAGCTTAACTGTTATAATGATACCTTCATGGTGTATTTTTAAATTGTATTTTTTGTGCCTTATAGCTTTATGTTTACTGCACATTTGCTCCACTCACCTCAGTAACATGGCTTAACGAACCAAGGGTTTGTCAGTCACCTTCCCTTCAATGCCATGCTCCTGTGCTTTGTCACCGTTGGGTTAAAGTTTATGGTAATACTACTCCTGCTGCTCTAAAGCAGGCTTTATTTATTTGTGGCTTGGGCTGTCACCATGGTTACAATTTGCATGCTACTGGTCCAGACTTTCCAGTGACCATAAAATAGAGCAGGTTATTCCTGTACAGAAGGCTGGATGAACTATACACACCTTTGACGAATATACTAAAGTAATATGCATGTCCCTGGCCTAGGAGAAACAAGCTCAACAAAGATCCCTAAAAGATCATGTCTCCTTAAGTAAGAGGATTTAGGTTCAAAACAAAATGTAACATATCCTGTTGTATCCTCTTTTGCGAGACATTACATTCCTATTGCCTACTGACTGCAGGCTTCTTTTCAAATTCAAATGTGCTTTATCAGCACGAGTCCCATAGTATTGCAAAAGTGACCTGTGCAAGCCTTCTCCTCTTGTCTCTCTTTTTCCATTCATGTAGCTGATGCTGACCTCTCTCTGGCCTAAGAGCTACTGTGCTTATTACATTAGGATGTTTATCATAGGTCTGTCAAAGTATCACTGATCCATCTTGACAGTGTGGTTCAGCTTAATCACATTATGTGGTGATGCCGTCAGTATGCCAGCCAACACAGCTGACCCTTTGAAAACCTCTTGTTGGCTACGGGCCCTGAACCAGGAGGACAGGTGCATAAACCGGTAACATTAGCAGAAGATCGATTGACTTCCAGAAAACATTAACTAGCCAGTGTGCTAACCTTACATTGTAGCTACGTGACACTCCCTAGGTACTTACTTAGGGGTCCTCCAGGTCCGAGGACCTGGTCCTTGGAAGGCGGAGTGCCGCTTTGTCGCTCGAAGTTGCCGGGGTTAGAGAAATAATCCCTCAACCTCGGGAGCTCTCTGCCAGTCTCCAGCAGTTCTGTGTGAAACTCCAGGGCCGTGAGGATGTACTGGTCCCGCAGTAGCTGTGCAGCGATGCCGTCCACAGATATCCGTGTCTCGGCAGCCATAGCGGAGGTAACCGCTACCGACACCGAGCCCTCACCGCCGGGGCTGGTCCGGTTGCTAGACAGCGTCGGAGGCTCGGTGTCTGCGGACAGAGAGAAAGGGTTACCGTGCGGAGGCCCTGGAGCCCCGTCACTCGGGCTTCTCTCTATGTCAACTGTCTCATTGGGGCGCCGTTCAGCCTCTTCCTCAGAGTCACTGAGATTAAACGGGTTGACCGACGCCATTTTTGCACTATAAAGATTCTTAGCTAGCCTGGCTGTAGCTAACCGGACCTCTTCCTGAATGGATGCTAGCTCTGGTTTGGTAGGTTGGTTGAAAAGTGGGAAAATGCAAAGCTGTGATTGGTCAATTTTGAGAGACGTCGCCTCAAAGCCCGCCTCTTTCATGGGACTATATGAGATTATTGGATAATGGCGAGACAGAAAGGAAAACTGGGCAGGGCACATTTCACAGCTGATAACCTGTGCTATCTAATGTGTTGTCAAAGAACCACACGCTGTCAAAATAACGCTTTCCTTTGAAACTACACTGTAACACAAATATTGAAAGAATAAGAACTCAAAGCATTTATTTGACACTTAAACAATTGAAACGTAGTGCTCGCTATGAAATAAATGTATTAACTACATTACCCACAATTCAGCTGCAAAGTACACACGTCAACGTAAGACGTCAGAGTCACAACAAGGAAGTGGATGCTCATGTTTTCTTGTACTAAGCTTCTTATAAAGAGGGACAGTCGGTTTTGTAAAAGGACGCATTTAAAGATTACGCGGATCTTGTTCTGTAAATCAAATCCTCTATCGATCTGGATATATAATAAGTTAACTACGAGGATACAAATGATGCGAAATCATTTGAACGGGTGATAGTATTTTAGATAGTTCTGCTCTTCCATTCATTCGTCAACGAGACATAGTCCCCGGTTTCTATGGACAGATCCCACTGAAGTCACATACAGGTAATACTTTGTGCATGGTCTAAAGATGTATTGATGCTGGCCCGATGGGTAACTCATTGAGATGTACCAAACTAACCATTACACTTTTTGCACATTATCTAATGGCATATGGTGACAGAAGGGATTAGTCCTGATCTTAAGCAGTCTTTACATCTTACATACTATGGCTTAGTTATACAAACTGAACCGTATAAAGTATTCCCTTCGTATTTGAACTAACTTCTTTATCCTGCACTGTAAAACGAAATATGTGTCCTTGTTTTCCTCAGTCATTTATATACTTTCTTTATACTTGCTTCCCATTTCACCTGAACACACATCAGACCTTACCTAATCCGTCTCCATGCCCCCTGTTTCCCTGCAGACCCAGCTCAGTGTTCACCCTCAAAATGAAGATGATCACCTTCCTCCTGGTGGGACTGATAGTCCACGTGATCTTCTTCGTCTCTATCTTTGACATCTACTTCACCTCTCCCCTGGTCCATGGCATGACCCCCCAGACCACACCGCTGGCCCCCCCTGCCTCCAGACTGGTGTTGGTGGTGGCCGATGGCCTCAGAGCGGACAGTCTCTTCACACCGCTCCCCGACGGCTCATCGAGAGCACCGTACTTAAGGTTGGGAGTGTGTGTAGTGAAGGCAATGTGTATCTGCATTGAAGTGTCTCTGTGTGTGTGACTGTTATTCTGGGTCTTTTATTCCCATGCTTTGCTAATAAATCTGTTATAACTAAGGAATATGAGTACAAGTATGTGTGTGTTTCCCAATATCAGGAATGTGATGGAGGAGAGAGGTACCTGGGGGGTTTCACACACACGCGTGCCCACTGAGTCTCGCCCCGGTCACGTTGCTCTCATTGCTGGCTTCTATGAGGACGTGAGTGCTGTTGCTAAAGGTACAGATTTGGCTATGTAAAAGATTAAAGGCACAGTTCACCCCAAAACACCCCTGTGTTAGTAGTTTCACGTAGGACCTACTTTCTTTCCACCAAACCACACCGACAACCGTATCCCAATGAAGGGTGAATCTACTCGCACTGTATTTGTGACTGTTGCTGTGTCCGTCTTTGACTGCAAGTGTAATTACCTTATTCGACTTGTGTTTTCAGGCTGGAAGGAGAATCCTGTCGAGTTTGACTCCGTGTTTAATGAGAGCAGACACACCTGGTGCTGGGGCAGCCCTGATATTCTGCCAATGTTTGCTAAAGGTACACAAGCACAGACAAGCACACACATACAAACAATACAATCAGAACCACCAACTTAATCAATAAGCTAAATATTACAGATAAAAACTGTATCATTACTCATTACAGCTTTAACGTGCTGATATTTTAGATCTACATATTCTAACTATCGTTGTATTTTGTGCTGTGGTTCTTGCAGGTGCCAGTGGAGACCATGTGTATACCCACACATACCCAGCAGCCGAGGAAGACTTCGCCTCCACAGACGCCTCCAGGCTGGACAGCTGGGTGTTCACTCAAGTCAAAGTATGGTAGTAGAGTTACTAACAATAATGATGCATGTTGTGATAATAATAATGATAGATTTATTTTGTTAGCACTTTTACATGTGCTCAAAGACGCTTTACAAATATAGTGAAAAGAAAAGAACAACAAATAAATATATAGTTAAAGTCAAATTTAAAATCAAGCAATACAAAAGCAATCACACATTAAAAGCCAGATTGAAGAGGTGGGTTTTTGTGAGTGTGTTGAAGGTGGTGAGGTCGGTGCAGTCTCTGATGGGTTGTGGGAGTGAGTTCCAGAGGGAGGGGGCAGCGACGGAGAAGGTGCTGTCCCCCCAGGTCCGGTGATTGATGCGGGTGGGGATGGATATGAGGTTGGCTTCTGATGAGCGGGAAGGGGTGTGGTGGTGCAGCAGGTCTGTGAGGTAGGGGGGGAAGCCTGGTTGTTGAGGGCTTTGTGAGTTATGAGGAGGATTATTATCGATTATTTGACGGACGGGGAGCCAGTGGAGGTTCTGGAGGACGGGAGTGATGTGGTCTCGGGAGCGGGTGTGGGTGAGGAGGCGGGCAGCAGAGTTCTGGGCGCTGCAGCACCCCCTAGCGGCAGGCAGGCGGAGCTCCTCTGTCTGAAAATGTTTGTTTTTTTATATATATTTTTTTAATTTAATTTCATTATGCCTGAGATATATTTTACATTATATATTATTATTCAAATGATAATTTCAAACTATATAATAAATTATTTAGCTTCAGGGAAGAAAAATAAAAAAGATGTGGAAAAAAAGCGTTTTGTTAGTTTTTAGTCGGCTGCACAACACAAGTGACAAGTAACTGACATGGCGCAAAAACGTATTTCGGAATTCTTTCTCACTAAAAACGCTAAATCTGCTAAAAATATTGAAATAGAAGATGCAAGGGCATTATTATGCAGCATCTGTGTAATATGTAGCCAGGAATTAGCAATGCCTAGATAGCCTACTTTTGTGCGTGCTCTATAGTGCCCGTAATAGCGTGCACTGGAGTCCATTGTTATGCACTGTGTGTGTGTGGTTTTGCTCGGTGTATGTCAACGTCACACACCCCCCCCCCACCCCCCATGCCATCTTTAACAGATCCTACTATGTTTATTTTTCTCTCTGCACCAGTCATTCTTCCAGTCAGCCAAGTCTAACTCCAGTCTGAGGGCCAGCCTTCTGGAGGATCAGAACATCTTATTCCTGCATCTGCTGGGCATCGACACAAACGGACATGCTCACAGACCAATGTCGAAGTGAGAGAAATGTCATCAGTTGTTGTTTAGGTTGCACTGCTTATACAATATAATGAAATAACAAATAAGCAATGTCTTGTATCTGTTCTTTATCTAGGGAGTACCTCGACAATATTGGACTGGTAGACACTGGTGTAGCTGATCTGGTGTCTATGGTGGAAGACTTCTTTGATCATGATGGAAGAACAGCCTATGTGTTCACCTCTGATCATGGCATGACAAACTGGGGTAGGACTCTTGTTGTTGTTCTTCAACTGTCAGCAACTGGAAAAAAAAATTGAATTGATGCAAATGAATTCACAGTAGCCTTTTGTATCGTCTGTTGTGTCTCCAGGTTCCCACGGAGCAGGCCATCCCTCGGAGACTCTCACACCTTTAGTGGCGTGGGGAGCCGGAGTTACAAATGCCCAAAAAGTCACCGCAGCCCAACCATACAACGATGGATTCTTACAAGGTGCTAAACTCATTTACTTTTCTCTCAGCTGCCTGCTTTAATGCCTCTCAAGCTGTTTTTTTTTAGTTTAGGACCCAGGTTCTCCTACACCTATAGAAAAAAAAGGAAAACATTTAGTGAAAGCAACTTAATTTGAAAGACAAACATACATTTTCTCATTGTTTAATTTTAAATGTTTTATTGTGTCCCGATTTTAATCCACACTGTTTCTTCCAGATTGGAAACTGGAGCACCTTCAAAGAGTTGACGTCAATCAAGTGAGGCTCATGGCAATGTCACTTTTTACTTACTTCATCAGTTATTGTAATATATTTAAATATATTGTGTGTTTTTTACAGGCAGACATCGCTCCCCTAATGGCTTCTCTCGTTGGTGTGCCATTTCCTGTTAACTCTGTTGTAAGTCGAGAGATAAATGAAGGAAACTGGAAATATTTGAGTCCTTTCTATCTGGAAAGTTGTCAAAAACGGATCAGTTGTTTAATAGTAATTATGTGTGTTTGTGTCTCTTCAGGGTGTGTTACCTCTTCTCTACCTTAACAACAGTGACCAGTTCAAGGCGGAGAGCATTTACACGAATGCTATTCAAGTACTGGAGCAGTACAAGGTATACATGCATTAAGCTATGCTATTACTGAGCTTTATTTATGGTAATAAATTAGTATCAATTAAAGTTGATATGATACTTGAATGTTGGTATTATTTTCTGTACTATTTATTTGATTAATAAGACTAACTTTAAAATGATAGTTTTAAACACTGGCATTTCTAAGTTCTTTGTATGGATAAGCCTACATTCAATGTCTTATAATTATAAATGAATTTAAATATATAGTGAGTGAGCTGATCCGTTTGTTTTTGTAGATGAAAATGGCTCAGAAAAAGGAGACAACTTTGTCATTTCTCTTCACCCCATACCAGTAAGTACAATTTCGTGAATTGTGATAGCTGTCAATGAATTACATACATTTTATTTGATGTGTTCATTTTTTAATTCAAGCATTTATTTTACCAAGGGATCATGTTTAATATTATCGCTGTTCGCCAAGTATTAAAGCAAATAAACCGGTTTTATTTCTTCACCATATTTCAGACCACATTTAAATGCAATTTCACACTCTGGCTTTATTGCTTTGTCTCTCTGATGTCCCCAGACTGCTGACTGAGTCAAAACAAGCTGAATTCTTCCACACGGCCAGAATACTGATTCAGCTGGAGAAGTATGACGATTTTGTGAGTATTTTGGAGAAGGATATTGCAGTGTATTGGGCACATTTGCAAGTATACAAATCCAGTAGGATGATGTTGAATGTATTCACCAATGATGTTTTTCTTTCCGCCTTGTCAGATCTCTCTGTGCCGCTCTCTGATATCGAATGCTCTGGAGGGCCTAGTGTACTACCACACCTACGACAGGTTCTTCCTGGGTTGCAGCGTAGTGCTCGGGTTCGTAGGCTGGACCTCATATGTTGTGCTCGTGATACTGAAGACTCACGCCAGCCTCGACCGTCACCCCAGTCTCCTCAATCAGGTGAGACATACACAACAATCCCTCTCTCTTTGCCTCTAAATATCTCCTCCACCAAGGCACATTAAAGTTACTTGATTGCCTCACTAAATTACATTTTTTGTGTTTTTTCCCCGGTATATATGTGCAGAATCACAGCCACACTTTGGCGAGGCTGTGTATCTGTGTGACGGTGGTGATCACTGTGTTCCTGCTTATCCAAAGGAGCCCCGTTACCTACTATATTTACTGCCTGCTGCCCGTTCCTGTGTGGTACTCTGTGCTAAAAGAGTGAGTATAAACACATAATAATAATCTGCATGCTGATTTTTACAGAAACACCTCACACAGACAGGATGTCAGACATATCAAACACACATCAATGGACATCTCAACAATCAATGAATATAGCAGATTTGTACTTTACCTCACACAAACATGTTCATGCACGCCTGGCACAGCGGCAGTGAAGTGTTAATTAGATCCTTTGAAGTGTATCCACTCATGTTCCTCCTCTGAAAATGGATTAAAGGACAGACAGTCTTTGCATGTTTCTTTCTTGTATGCAATTCACAACAGAAAAATAATGTCTCATTAATAAATGATCCCTTTCAGGTATAGAACTCTGACAGATTTGGTTCGCTCGGCTCCCTCTCTGCCACTGTGGAAATGTCTTGGCTATCTTGTGCTGGTGGCGTTTGGAATCGAGCTACTGGTAGGAGTCTTTCATGTATTTTAATGTAAACATGTCTGCTTCATAATACTGATACAGCTTTACTTACAAGCCTTTAGTTGACCTCCACATACAGTACATATGACAAACAATGTAAGGGTAGTCATTTTGTGTACCTTTGCTGCCCCCAGGTGGTGAGTTTCTTCCATCGCGCCATGCTGACTGTGGGCCTGGCTGTCCTCTCACTCTGGCCCTTCCTCTCAGGACTTTTTGGAAAAGCCAAGGTAACTGTGTCATGGATTACTGCTCCAGCTGTCACAGTACTGTTCACAAGGAACAAGTAATGGGATTTTGGAAAATTATGTATCACAACAAAGTTTGGGAAAACAAGGGTACAGTTTCCTACAACTGAAGCGTGAACAATGGCGTCACTTTTTGTTGAAAATGGAGGGGAGAAGATACTAAAATTCTCTATAGCATATATTTTTAAGCAATTTAATCGGAAGGTTCAATTTGAGGAAGAAAACTGAAAAGTAGGCTGAAACATTTGTACAGTTACTGATCAGTGCATGAAAGACTACTCATTTTATATTGAGTAAGCGAGGGTTGTTTTAGCTTAGGGGCATGCAAATTGATTTATTCTATATTTACATGTCCCCTGCGTCCCCAGTGTAAATGACATCTGTGAGTGTGAACACATTAGCAAAACGTCTTGCTGACAGAAGGTGTGACTGATAGATTTGTAGCTAACATCAGTGTTTTATCAAGACATCACACTTCATAATCTGCCTTCTTTTTGATACCTAGTTTTTATTTCTTCCTTTTTCTAACTATCTGAACTCATTTCCTCTGTCCCCCTGCAGTTCCGCTCAGTGAGCTGGTGTCTGGGCTGTCTGTGTTTGGCGGCTTTCCCCCTGATGCCTGTTGTGGGCAGAGAGCCGAATATACATCTGGTGTGAGTGTTTCCTCTATTTGCTTACATTTATCAGAAAGTGAACCACAGTGTCCCACCGTTAGCCAAAACTCTCCAACCAGAAGAATCTCCGTCGGTTGCAAGGAAATATATTTATATCGCTATACTTTCAGAAAGTGATGTTAGCTAAAACATTTTAGATACAGTATGCGATATGGTCAGAATATGAATGCTAATATTTTTCCTATATTATTATATGTATATAATCACAATAAGAAAATATACCTCTGCATGTATTTTTGGACAATGTGCACATTTTTACACCCATTTTTATTTAAATATTAACTTTATTTTTTTTAAAATGTAACTTTACCTTCCTATGTTTTTTCTTAAAATATCCTTTATTTTATTTATTTTTAATGCACATTCTTACCTTAACTTCTTATGTTCATCTAAATATTTCTATTTTTCTTTATTATTACTGTTTACATTTTGAACAAAACCCACTTTTTCGTTGGGATAAATTCTGATTCTGATGATTATTCTGAACATTGATGTCAAGTGGAAGAGGCAGAAACTATCAAATGAATTGCTAATTAACAGCAGAATTTATATTCAAACTATTGTGCAAAATTAATGTGTGTGTTGGGCTCATGTCTGTTATAATAACGTACTCTGTGTGTTTGCTCAGTACCTGTGCAGGTGTGCTCTCCCTCTTCACCTCCGCCTGTTACCTGTGGTCCGCACTGCAGAAAGCTCCGCTGCACCTCACTGACCGGCAGCAGTTCATCACCCAGGTACACATTGTCACATGTCACATGTCACGTTGGGTGTGATTGAGTCATTGCATTTTCTGAAATAAATGATTACCTGTCACACAGATGCTCCATGTGGCAGTGTGTGCGTACGTGCCGTCCCTCACACACTCCAGCCTGCAGCAGAAACAGGGCCTGCCGCTTCTGAACCAGATCATCAGCTGGACCACGTTAGGTAGGCGGGTGTGAGTGAGCGCAACATCTGTCCCACACCTCAGAATCTCCTGGGGATGTGTCATTTATGTCATTTTCAAAAAACATAATCAGATATCTAAGACAGAAATCAAGTTATTTAACTCCTGGTTAGATAGATATGTTATCAATGCCTGAAAAAATGCAGAAATAAGAGGTTAGGATAAGTTTACTACTCTATATCAGCCTATGGTATGTAGGACAATCGTTTTATTTTGAAAAGTGAAATTAAAGCCGGCTTGCTTTCCTGAGACAATGCACACTTGAAAAATACAACAGGCAATCATAGTCATGTAGCTGTTAGGATATAACATCTGATGTTTAAAAAACAACGGTTTAAAGGACTACAACGTATTGAAAGAACATTTTTGATTGTATGTTTTAAGTTAAGCCCATGATTGAAATCCAATGCTTACATACATACTGTAAGGCTTGATTTTCAACATAATCTGGTATTCCATCTACGCAGTCACTCAAAGAAAGTAAGGAATTATGGGGAATTCTTTAAACCTTTTTTTGCAATTGCATTCACCTCACTTGTGTCTTCTCAGCGTCTTCCATGCTGGTGCCGTTGTTGAGCTCTACTCGTATCTTCCACCGACTCCTCAGCATATTCCTTTCCCTCACAGCCACATACCTGCTGCTCAGCACCGGGTGAGACACGAATATTACACACACACACACACATCATGCAGCTGCACTTACATGTCAAATTACATTTTAGAGTTAAATCATTTATGATGTATTCCCCCCCCCCAGGTCAGAGGCATTGTTCCCCCCTGTGTTGTCATGGCTGATGTTTGTGTGGATCAACATTGAACAGGAAGCCATTCTCGCTCAGGGCGTCTCTGGCAGGCAAGAGGTGAAAACAACAAGTGTTTGTCTCCAAATGTAGAGTTTTTAGAGCACTGTAAACAAAGTGTGTGTCTAAATTTTACTATAGGTTTCTACAGTATTAAAATCACATATACTGATAGTTTACACACCCCTTGGTTTCTGAAACACAAAAAGGCAGGTTATCCAAGTATTTCAATGTTATCAACTGTATAAAACAAAAACAGCAACATTTCCTTTTGGCATGTACTATAATACTCTGCCTGACCTTGTGTAAGCGTATTTTCCTTCTATTTGTATATTTTTGTATGTAAACATATATTCTGAAAGGTTCTGCTGTTAACATGTATCTACTATTCACTCCTTTAATGTCATTTTCTTAGTTAAATAAACAAGGAAATCCCTGCTTGTGATAACACACTGTAATCTGTGAAGAGGGTTTACATAAAGCTCTACATAAAGTACACAACGTCTGAGTGCTAACTTCCCGTTATCATCTCTCTGGGTGTGTACATGAATGTGTGATAATGCTTTTGTGTGTGTTTTCTTTCAGCTCTCCACTATCGATTTCTCTGCAAACATCGACATCGCCAAGATCCGACAACTGAAGTTGGATGACATCAGAAGATCTTATTTCTTTGTATCCTTCCTCGAGTATGTTGCAACAGTGACATTGTTCAAACTGGTGCCAATGGAGACTTTAGTTCAGAACTAGAAAATGGAATTAGATTATCATTTTGCAAAGTTAAGATAATGCTCCAAATGTTTCCTTGACCATACTTTTACTTCAGGTATTTTTTATAATAACAGCGTTCTTCGGGACAGGCAACATAGCTTCCATTAACAGGTGTGTAGGTCATTGTCATATCGTGTATATAATATATACACGACGTGTGCATGTGTGGTGTTGATGGCAGGAAGTCGTGTTTGGGGGGTGGTGTTGCGGTACATGGTGCATCTTGGGTAATGTGAAGGTCTGCTTTGTGGCTGAACAATGACACGTGCTTTTTTTTTACTAGCAATGTTTCATTTGACTACAGAAAGGAAAACGGTGACAGTAGACTCGGTAAACTGTGTGACATGCCTTTGTGTTATTCTCTTAATGTTGTTATGATTTAGTCACCTCCTCTCCTTCTTTCTCCTTTCGTCTAGTTTCGACCCAGCGTCTGTTTATTGTTTCCTCACTGTCTTCAACCCCTTCATCATGGGAGGGCTGATGATGTGGAAGGTACCATTTAAAAAAACAAAACAAGTTTATTGATTGTGCTGCCTAACTGTATACTTTCATCATCATAACTCAAGAAATACATTTCCAAGAAGGGAGAGTACATCTGTCTGAGAAACAAACTTCGAATGTGTTTTCTCTGAACTTCCAGGTTATCATTCCTTTCATTATAGTGATGTGTACATTTGAGACCATCCAGGTTGCAACACAGCTTTCATCAAGAAGGTAAGTCCTTCAGAATAAGATGCTCAACTCAATTTATACACATACTTGTATTTATTGTTTGTGTGAAGTGGGGGTCATTCTACCATGCATGCTGTATATGACGTACACTTGTGTGGTTGTGGATGTTTATAATTTCAAAGATCTTACTTATGACGCTTTCTTTCCACTCTTCTTTTCCAGTTTGTTCCTCGTTGTCCTGGTCATCTCGGACTTGATGGCTCTGGTGAGGATGTTTGAAATGTTTGGGTTAAATGTAGGGCTGCACGATATATATTTTTTTTCGAATTTGCGATATTAAGTAGGCAAATGAACTCAAACACGTCATGTTACAATTATTTAGCTGCTTGCTACAAAAAGAAAACTTGCGCGGCTCATGTCAGGGATACTTGAGTGAGTGACATGCAGGCTCTGCATGCACAGCAAACCACCATCAAATCTCCAAAGCAAACGGACCGGGTGATTAAAGGTAAAAACACTGAATAAAGTAGTTTCATGTGTTTCTCCAGGGCAGTTCGGCGCTGCTAACCGAGCTAGCTCAGCTTGTTGCTCTGGTAACTTAAGATCCAGACGTCCGTGACTAAAATCATTCATCCGGTTAAATGTAGTTAGAAAAATACCAATTGTATAGCACTAAAGTTTAAGAAAGGATGGTTTGCGGGGAAAAAAATGGTCTTTTTTTCAATTCCTGTATGTTTTCATATCGCACGGGGGGGGGGAAATCGCAATGTCAGTTTTTTCCAATATCGTGCAGCCCTAGTTAAATGTTTTATGCACTGTTGTTCTTTATCAAATCATTTTTCTCTTTTACCTTTCCATATATTCAACTCATTCTTCTCCTCCTCAGCACTTTTTCTTCCTGGTGCAGGACTACGGCAGCTGGTTGGACATAGGCACAAGGTTAGTTACCTACATGCTTTGAAGTGTCTTAATTCTTACCAATAAATCCCTTGACTCACAAAAACACTACTCTCCACTTTCCTTGATGATCCTTTCGGCCTCTACTTTAAATGTTCTGCATACACTTGATTATAAGTGTATTAAACGTATTTCTCCGTCTCTTTCAGCATCAGCCATTATGTGATAGTGATGTCGATGACCATCTTCCTGATGTTGCTCAGCGTGGTCACGCACATTCTCACCTCACAAAGACTCATTCTGTGGAGGAAGCGCAAAACCCACTTCCCCTAAACATGTATAGTGCAACAAAGTGTTTTGTATTGCTGCTTTTCATTTAGCATTCACCTTATTAAGCCAGGGTTAGTTTATAGGGGATATTGTTTTATGAGTCATTATACTGTACTGTGCAGAGTCTCACACCACTAAGCTACATGTTTTGGATTGTGAGAAATCCCCTCTTGTACATCCTTTTTGGTCAGATGTTTTCAACTAGCCTCTCAGAACTGCTTTAAAAATGTCTACAATAATGAATTAGTGCAGGTTGAGAACATTATTCCTTTGTTCTTCCTTGTATGATGGTTTACATAGGACATGTTCAAGTGGCTCGAGACTTGTCCAAGGTTCTGTTTTCACTGTATTCTTTTGTACACGGAGTTGATACATTATTGTTTGTACATTAATCATTGACGGATGGACTAAGGCCATTCGAATATCGGACTGTAACTTATGCCTTTGCCAAGGATACAGATTCATGATCCACCAAAGAAAGGTCAACTGTTTTGAGTTTGTATTTCCTGGGAAGACGTGTCATGCTCATAAGGTAAGGAGAAGGGATTTGATTTAAAGAAAATTGTGATAATATGTTTGTGGACAGGAATGATGTGTTTTGTATTAAACATTAACAGAATACAGGTGCCAGTATCAATGTTATGCTCTGTTTGTAGAGCCTGAACTCAGTGGGCAGCAAAGGGATTGTGGGTAGCACACTTGTAAATGTCTGTACATAAGATTGTTAAAATGTGTTTTGAAAAACCTATGGATAGTTTGTTTAAATAAATTAAAAAACCTGGTTTTCTCTTGTGCAATTTAGTTTTCCAGATCAAACTTCGGGACATGATGATGGGTAGCAAAGTAGGCTAATATGAACTGCACTGAACATAGCCAAATATTACTGCTACTTTAATCCAATCACCTCGCTTTGTGGACAAGGGATTTTCTGTACTTACATCTGTGGGTCTTTTTTTGAATATCTAAATGTTCTGAGCTTCATTGCACCAGCTGGAGTGGCACTATTTGCCTTTTAATTAAGTGCGTCTCCACATCAGCTAGCAGTACCACATCCTCTCTCACTTCTTCTATTTTCAATAGGCCAATACTTTGACTCCATAGTTAAATGTACAGTAAACAACTGTTGTTGTATGCATCAGTGTCACGGATCTCCATGCAATAATGAAGAGCAGCAGATTAGTTGGGTAAGAGGTGATCTGTCGGAACTCTGCGTGGTTCCTAGAAACTCAAGCAAACATGACTTCTGGAGAATATGAATGCTTTCTGTTTTAGATGCGATTGCTTTTTGTACTAAAAAACAGCAATCCAAAAAAACTCACATAGGAGATTTTAAATAGCAGTATCCTTTCTATTATGCACATGACTATAATGCATTATAAATATAGGTTTGATTCGGTTTAACCTGCTTGTAACATGGCATAATGATGATAGCTATAAGGACTCATACATTTGATAACAATTTATTAGATTTAATAGATTTCTTTCCAAATGTCATTCCTCACTTGGGAGGAAGACACTTGGAGGATAGAGTATTTTATTGCATTAAGTATTGTTTATGTTGCTCCTACATTATACATTTCCATTTCTAATCAACAATTCTACATGACATTGTCTCTACAGTTTCACATTATAATGTTTTGTATATAGTTTAATATGAAAGAAAATAATAAGTAGAGAAGTGTCGTGACCAGAAAGAGGAAGCAGCCAAGTTCCTGGTAGTGTGCGACACCTCCAGTTGCTAAAGGAGTTCACGCACACTATTATGCAAAACTGAACTGTGGTTGGTGAAACAGACAAGGTTGATTTTCACAATGTCATCTTCCACATGAGTTGGTACCAATAAGTGCACAGACACACACATAGGCGTTTACCACACGAAGAGCTTATCTCATGTGCGCCGACAAAACCTAATGACAACGATAATTAGATTGAATGTAGAGGAAATACTCGCTCTGTATGCCTCATTTTCACACATCCAAGAGCACTCAGCTGGCGGTTCTTCTGAAAACTAAAAAGTAAGTAAGTCTTTTTTTTTCTTTTTCGATTTTAATGCTATTTCCTTTTCAGTTTCACAATGTTCTTTTGATGGCCTGAACAATGTGTTTGTTTCTTACCTTTGTATTTTAGGGTTTGTATTTTGGAGATGTAGTATCTTTAGTATGTTTTAAGTTTGGTTTCCTGTTAAAATGAACACTTGAAGCATCCGACAAAATTATTCTTCGGTGTCAACGTCTTAATCTGGATTTTGTGTTCAAATATGAACAAATAGTATCAGTGAAGTATGTCAAAATAATGTGGTGTTTAAAACATAAGCTACATGAGCCAATTTTTTACTTTATTTTGTATTTAGTATTATTATTTTTTTGGTTAAGCCTACTTCGGGGTTTTTTTAATGGTCAAGTAAATTTTACAATTTTATTCCCCAAAAAAAAACATTTAAAGGAGAAAACATGGAAAGAAAAATTCACACAACACAAGTAGTTAAAAAAAAAGCCCTTAACTGATTGATTCCCTCCATCACATCACCAATCTTCAGTTTCTCTGTCAATCCCTCCTGTTCTCTCTCCTCCCCTCTTTCTTTCTCCGGAACATCCCCACGCTTGACGCCTTCAAAAGGGCCCTCAAGTCCCATCTGTTTGGCCCCTAATCTATTTGTTGTTTTTGTCTGTCTGACTGGTTGTCTGACTGCCTTTTGTTTTGTTATGTTTGTTTTGCCCTGTTCATCCTAGTAAAGCGACCTTCGGTCTCATGAAAGGCGCTATATAAATCCAAGCTATTATTATTATTATTATTATTATTATTTTCTTTCCCTATCTAAGATGGCTACCACGGTCCCCCAAAGCATGTTATCTTCGGCCTTAACCTCCATGATAACCTCCATGATGACCTCAAGCTCCTCACCGAACACCGCAGCCCCCCTGGAAAATACGTCAGACCCCAAAGAGTACCACACCGTCCTCCTGGTCATCAACTCAGTGGTTCTGCTCAGTGGCATGATCAGCCTGAGCCTGATGATGCACATCATGAGGTTCAGCTCCACATCCATCACCTCCATAGCCGTACTCAACCTCATCTTCACCCACTTCATCTTCCTCCTGAGCGTGCCCTTCAGGATTTACTATTACGCCAATCATCAATGGGACCTGGGCACCGGGTTTTGCCGGGTGATCAGCGGCATGATCCACATCCACATGTACATGTCCTTCCTCTTCTACGTGATCATCCTCGTCACACGCTTGATGTCGTTCTACTACAACACTGAGCTTGTGGTATCCTTCCAGAAGTTCCACGCTCTCCTCATCAGTGGAGCGGTGTGGATTGTGGTGCTCGTCGTGGTCCCTTGCATCATGCATTCTTTCTATGGCAAAATAGGAAACAATAAGGGCAGTGAAAACAACACAAATACCACTTGCTTCAAGTTTGGCGACAACATAGCTGCTGCAAAGGTGTTAAACTACATTGTCAGTACAGTGATCATATTGGTAGCTTCCGTGCTGACAGGCCTCCAAGCCAACACCCTGAGGGTTTTATACAAGAAGCACCGTGAGGGGTGCAGCTCGCAGCAGGACTACGGGGCTCAGCAGAAGAGTCTGTGCTTCGCTCTCGTCATGGTCGTCTGCTTCATCCCCTACCACATGTTCCGGCTCAACTACTTAGAAAAGATCCACCTGGAGAACGTCAACGAGGTGTTTCTGACTCTGACCACTTTTAATTGTTTGGACATGCTCACCTTCCTGGGCAGGAGAACCTGGTTCATGTGCTGCCCCAAAATGACTTTTTGACATTTCTTGGAAGTGTCAGGGGGTCCGGATACTTGATTTGCTTTATTTTGGAAGAAGTAGATAGATCTTTAATTTGTCATTGTACAGGTACAACGAAGGAATCAGGGTAGGGTCAAAATGGCTATTGTGCATTTTTATAAAAAGCTGAATGTTATAACTACTCAAATTACAAAACATCTTTACCACTGATTGGATTAAAACTCCAAAAACATTAAAGAAGAGATTTTTATAAAACATACAAAAATAGTCTTTACTCAGTGGGTATTTTCTGGTCTTTTTGGAGCTAATATTTTTTTTGTATTTATCATGCTTTCCCACTTTTAAATCCTAACACTGTTGTGTCCCCTGCAGTATTTTTTTGGTGTGAGAAATGCAATAATATTACAGTTGTTTGCCTTTTTATTGGACTGTAAACTGTTCCTGGCTCAAAATGATTGAACTGTTGCCATCTGCTGGTGTGTGTGAATATAACACAGGCTTCGAACATTATATTTGTAACACTAGCTGATCAAAATTGCTGTTTGGTTTCCTAATTGTTTTATCCAATATGTTACTTATTGTAAAACACATAAGAGTCGGAATGAAATACACAGTTTACATGTGTTTCAACATATTTGCTAACACTTAACCCTGTGTGTGTACAGAGTGAAATTAAACGTCTGAAATGGTTACTTCTTCACCATTATTTTGTGAAACATTACCTCAAGCCTCTTGAATCTGTTACCTTCTACCCTCAGAGGGGGTGTTACAGGCCTTAACTGACACACACGCACACAAACACACACACACCTGGTGATCCTTTTGGTTTTTATGGCTCTGGGTTACTGTTTAACATCCCCACCTTGGTTTGAGTTTGTTTAGTAAATCGATCTAATGACAGGGCTATGGTGGCGCCATCCAATGTGCTGCTCCATGAATTATATCCCGCTCAGCTCTCCAACCTTCCCTTTTAATGTTGTTGAACGCCTTTATCATTGACCTATTCTCAGCGGGAGACTAATGTCGCACTGACGGGCTGATCACGGTACACCTGGATAAATGCACATTCCACACGGAAACAGAAGCACAGGTAAGTCAAAGTCCTCCCGTGAAAATATATAATTCTAAAAATGCAAAACGTCTACGTCAACTGTAAGAATTATGAGTTATGCGTTTGGTTTTGAAGAGGAAGCTGACCTTGAGCTCTTAATGAAGGAAGTTTGGTTCTGCTAAATCACGTGGTTTATATTTTGGAGGTAATGCTTCTACTCGCCGTGCACTTAAATTGGGTTTGTGTTCTGCAAAGAGTATGCTTTTGAATTGTAGGATACAAATGGGGTTGCCCAAAGTGTGTAGATTATGTGTTTTGTTTTGTCCGGTGTATTTAATGAGATGGTGTTCTCGCCTCTATCTGCGGACAGTATTTAGTGAAAAGATAGACTCACTTTGTCACGCATGCGGTGCTGTGAAGATAATGTCATAAACTTGTTCACCTGTACAGGGATGTCATCAATAAGAAGAGCAGTGTTACAGAGCAGCAGGTTGCTAAGCAGAACGATGGTTATACAGACAGTGTTTTTCTACTGTGATACTACTACTGAAAATACAGTACATGCTAAAAACTAAATAGATAAATTAGTGTGAAATATAACTTTAAGGACCTTTTGCATAATACATCAAGAATGCAGGACATTGTAAAGTGTTATTGGAGTGTTATTTAAAATGATTCTTTAATATGTTTCTATTACGTTGCACAATATCCTAGCAGTTAACATGAATAACTCTTTCAAAAGAAAAGCTAATCAGTCTGATGAGTTTCAAGAGTGAACAATATTCTACTGTGTTTTACTGCTGCCCAGGTATCAGGAAGTAGAGGTTTACTCGAGTCAGTTTGGTGGCTGAGCATCATCTGCCGCTATTAAAACCTCTAATCTAAATAGAGGCGACAGCATTATGGCCAGTTCACACA